>JAVSCE010020009.1:0-44218 GCA_032199065.1 Smutsia gigantea | reverse complement strand
CATCTTTTCAGCTAGCTTTCCCAGTATTTCCATTGTGCATATACAAAATGCAATTACATGATAATTGTATCATATTAATGTTGATAACTTATTTTCAGATAATATTTTGTTACACAGTTTCTCTTTACTAGTAAATCTCAAAAGGGGGTCAAAAAGGCAAACATTCAAAATATTCAGTTTTTAGATGTTAGATTAATTACATTACTTTATATTTTGAAACAAGCAGTAGTAGCCCAACACATTTAAGTGGTTAAACATAGTTTATTTCTTCCAATGACTGTAAAATTTACCTCATTTATTAGTCTGGTCATTAAAGTATATATTATATAATTATCCTTTTTATGCATGATACACTTATAAGAATGCTTTGTTTTATTTCTATTGATGGCTTTTTGGGGACTGCATTCGATACAGTTATAAGAATGCTTTGTTTTATTTCTATTGATGGCTTTTTTGGGACTGCTTTAAATTAATGCAGTTTCCAATTTAGTGTTTTTACTTTTTATAAAAACTACAAAGAAACTTAACTTCTCACATGGTAACTACTATATTTAAATAGTCCTGGAAAAATATTTGAACAGCTTTTTGCTGCTTACTTATTGTTAATATCCTTGATTCCAGAACATAGTTGATCTAAAAAGTAAAGTACCCTTGTCCATTTTACATTCACCCAAGACTGTCACGTTGAAAAGTACTTTAGCTGTGGGAGAAATCTTTGTATTTTTTTGCTATGAGAGGCATGGTCATCCTCAAAGCCTGTTTCTACTACATAATGTGGACTGATTATTTTTTCTATCACAGTATTAACAAATGAATTTATTGTAAATCCAAAGAAAATATATAATTAATATACTATTCTTAAAAAAAAAAGACCAACAACTGCCTTACACACACACACTAGGAGAACAGGAATACAAATGCATAACAGTATTAGACCTACAATTATAGGCCATATCCAATGAAACAAAGAAAACCAATTTAACAATCCAGGCATTTGTGAAAACATCAATAACATGGTGAATGTTGTCTATTTGATCTTGAATAGTATACAAAAAATCAGACAAAACAACAAATCCCTGGAAATTGTTCACATCCCATATGTTCTTTTTTTTTTAATCACTTATTTTATTAGCTTCTCCTAAGTATTCTTTTTTTATAATTTATTTTGGATCATTAATCTACAATTACATGTGCAATAGTATGATTATTAAACTACCCCCTTCATCAAGTAACCCCCACCCCATTACAGTCACTGTCCATCAGCATAGTGAGATGCTATAGAGTCACTACTTTTCTTCTCTGAGTTGTACAGCCCTCCCCATGCCCCCCCCAACATTACATCTGCAATCATAATGCCCCTTTTCCCTCTTATCCCTCCCTTCCCACCCATCTTCCCCAGTCCCTTTCCCTTTGGTAACTATTAGTCCGTTCTTGGGTTTCTTTCCATTTATTTTTGTCTTCTATAATTTCTTTCATCAATGTTTTATAGTTTTTAATGCAGATATTTTACATCCTTGGTAAAATTTATTCCTAGATATTCTTTGATGTAATGGTAAGTGGAATTATTTTATTTATTTCTCTTTCTGAAAGATTGTTATTAGTGCAAAGAAACACAACTGACTTCTGTATGCGAAGTTTGCATCCTATGAGTTTACTGAATTCATTTGTTAGTTCTAATAGTTTTTTTGGTGGAGTCTTTCAGGTTTTCTATATTTAATATCATATCATCTGGAAATAGTGACAGTTTTACTCTTCCTTTACAATTTTGATGCCTTTTATTTCTTTTTTTTCACATGCACAGACATTAAAGGTCAGTGAAGTACTCCTAGGGTTTCAGTGCTTTTCCCGCACACAGGTCACCAGGCTGCCTGCAGATGCTAAGGCCATGTGAGCGTGTCACCCCACAGCCACACTGTGTAATCTTGAAACCATTCCATGGCCACTCATTCCTGACCCTTGGGCAGCTTGAGTGACTTGTCTGAACTTCAGTTAGCACATCTGAAAAGGGGGGATGCTTTTAGCACCTTCCAGTCCAGTGAGAAGTAATTGAGTTTATCAGTGGGAAGAGCTTAGAATGCTGCCTGGTACACAGCAAAATGCTCAGTGAATGAGCCACACACTGTCATCATCGCTGAATGCCTTTCCATTCTTGCCCCAATGCAGTTCATTTTCTATCCATTATTCAGTCTGATATTTTAAAAATGTAAATCAGATCCTGTCACTCTGCTGCTTAAAATCCATCCTTTTAATAAGGGGAATAGCCAGATCCTCTGTGGCCCTGCTTGCCTCACCAGCCCATCTCTGCTGATGTTGGCCCCTAGGCTTTCCAGAATGTCCTGTCCCAGAGTGTTTCCACAGCTTTGCCTTCTGCCTAGGCTCATGTCCTGTCCTCTGCACCTGTGAACACCTGCTTCTTATGCCGTCCTCCGCTGAGGGGTTGCATCTGCATGGTGGCATCCTGTGATATCCCCACAAAGAGAATAAGCTAGATGAGGCTTCTGTGGGAGCATCCTGGGCTTCTTTTTTTATTTCTTGTTTTTTTTATTAAGATATTATTCAAATGTACACTCTTATGAAGGTGTCACATGAAAAAACAATGTGGTTATTACATTTACCCATATTATCAAGTCCCCACTCATACCCCAATTCAGTCACTGTCCATCAGTGTAGTAAGATGCCACAGATTCACTGTTTGCCTCCTCTGGGCTACACTGTTTTCCCCATGCTTCCCCACACCACGTGTACTAAACATAATACCCCACAATCCACTTCTCCAACACTCCCCACCCACCCTAGCACACCCCTCCCCTTTGGTAACTACTAGTTCCTTCTTGGAGTCTGTGAGTCTGCTACTGTTTTGTTCCTTCAGTTTTCCTTCCCTGTTATACTCCACAAATGAGTGAAATCATTTGGCACTTACTTGTCTTTCTCCACCTGGCTTATTTCACTGAGCATAATATCCTCCACCTCCATCCATGTTATTGCAAATGGCAGGATTTGTTTCCTTCTTAAGGCTGAATAGTATTCCATTGCATATATGTACCACCTCTTCTTTATCCTTTCATCTACTGATGGACACTTAGGTTGCTTCCATATCTTGGCTATTATAAAAAGTGCTGCAATAAACATAGAGGTGCATATGTCCTTTTGAATCTGACAAGTTGTATTCTTTGGGTAAATTCCAAGGAGTGGGATTCCCAGGTCAAAGGGTATTTCTATTTTGAGTTTTTTGAGGAACCTCCATATTGCTTTCCACAATGGTTGAACTAGCTTACATTCCCACCAGCAGTGTAGGACGGTTCCCCTTTCTCCGCATCCCCGGCAGCATTTGTTGTTCTTAGTCTTTTAGATGCTGGCCATCCTTACTGGTGTGAGGTGATATCTCATTGTGCTTTTAATTTGCATTTCCCTGATGATTAGTGATGTGTGACATCTTTTCATGTGTCTGCTGGACATGTGAATTTCTTCTTTGGAGAACTGTCTCTTCATATTCTCTCCCCATTTTTTAATTGGGTTATTTGCTTTTTGTGTGTACAGGCATGAAGTTCTTTATATATTTTTTATGTTTACCCCTTGTTGGATTTGTCATTTACAAATATATTCTGCCATAGTGTAGGGTGCCTTTTTGTTCTGTTGATGGTGTCCTTGCTGTACAGAAACTTTTTAGTTTGATGTAGTCCCATGTGTTCATTTTTGCTTTTGTTTCCCTTGCTCAAGGAGATGTGTTCAGGAAGAAGTTGCTCATGCTTATTTATATTCAGGAGATTTTTGCCTATGTTATCTTCTAAGAGTTTTATGGTTTCATGACTTACATTCAGGTCGTTGATCCATTTCGAGTTTACTTTTGTATATGGTGTTAAACAATAATCCAGTTTCTTTCTCTTTCATGTAACTGTCCAGTTTTGCCACCACCAGCTGTTGAAGAGGCTCTCATTTCCCCATTGTATGTCCATGGCTCCTTTATCATATACTAATTGACTATATACGTCTGGGTTTATATCTGGACTCTCTAGTCTGTTCCATCGGTCTATGGGTCTTTTCTTGTGCAGTAACAAATTGCCTTGAGTACTGTAAAGCTTAAATTCAGGGAATGTAATCCCCCTAACATAATTCTCCTTTCTCAGGATTGCTTTGGTTATTCGGGGTCTTTTGTGGTTCCATACGAATTTTAGAACTATTCGTTCCAGTTCATTTAAGAATGCTGCTGTTATTTTGATAGGGATTGCATTGTCTCTGTAGATTGCTTTAGGCTGGATTGCCCTTTTGAAAATATTAATTCTTCCTAACAATGAGCATGTGATGTATATCCATTTATTGGTATCTTCTTTAATTTCTCTCATGAATGTCTTACACTTTTCAGGATATAGGTCTTTCACTTCCTTTATTAGGTTTATTCCTAGGTATTTTATTCTTTTTGATGCAACTCTGAATGGAATTGTTTTCCTGATTTCTCTCTCTGCTAGTTCATTGTTAGTGTATAGGAATGCCACAGATTTCTGTAAATGAAATTTGTATCCCACAACTTGCTGAATTCAGATATTAGATCTAGTTGTTTTGGAGTGGATTCTTTAGGGTATCTTATGTAAAATATCATGTCATCTGCAAACAGGGACAATTTAACTTCTTCCTTTCCCATCTGGATGCCTTGTATTTCTTTGTGTAGTCTGATTGCCATGGCTAGGACCTCCAGTACTATGTTGAATAGAAGTGTTTAGAGTGGGCATCCTTGTCTTGTTCCTAATCTTAAAGGAAAAGCTTTCAGCTTCTTGCTGTTAAGTATAATGCAGGCTGTTGGTGTCTTATATGGCCTTTATTATGTTGAGGTACTTGCTCTCTATACCCATACGGTTGAAATTTTTTATCATGAATGGATGTTGAATTTTGTGAAATGCTTTTTCAGCAACTATGGAGATGATCGTGTGTTTTTTGTCCTTCTTTTTGTTGATGTGGTGGATGATGTTGATCAATTTTTGAATGTTGAACCATCCTTGCATCCCTGGAATAAATCCTGCTTGATCATGATGGATGATCCTTTTGATGTATTTTTTCATTCAGTTTGCTAATATTTTGTTGAGTATTTTGCATCTATGTTCATCAGGGATATTGGTCTGTAGTTTTCTTTTTTTTCTCGTGTCTTTGCCCTTTTTTGGTATTAGAGTGATGCTGGCCTCATAGAATGAGTTTGGACGTATTAACTCTTCTACTCCTTGAAAACATTGAGGATGAGTATTAGGTCTTCACTAAATGTTTGGTAAAATTCAGCAGTGAAGCCATCTGGACCAGGCATTTTGTTCTTAGGTAGGTTTTGATTACCAGTTCAATTTCATTGTTGGTAATTGGTCTGTTGAGATTTTCTATTTCTTTCTGGGTCAGCCTTGGAATGTTGTATTTTTCTAGAAAGTTTTCCATTTCTTCTAGGTCATCTAGTTTGTTAGCATATAATTTTTCATAGTATTCTCTAATAGCTCTTTGTATTTCTGTGGTGTCTGTAGTGATTTTTCCTTTCTCATTTCTGATTCTGTTTATGTGAGTAGATTCTCTTTTTTTCTTGATAAGTCTGGCTAGGAGTTTATCTATTTTGTTTTTTTTCTGCAAACCTAGGATTAAAAATCTAGAATGACTGCATCCTATCTCTCTATCCTTCTCCCAATTGCTCCAACACCCCAGCCAATTTGATAATTATCCTTTGCTTTGTATTTTTTTAAAGCTGCCATTGTTTCATAATAAAATTCAAATGGAAAGCTCTTTCTGGTTTTCCTCCCCTCCTCCACCATCCCCTCAATCTTTATGTTGGGCTCTTTGGAAATTTTGGTAATACCCTTTTTCAAGTCTACATGGTTTTGTACTTGCTGAGAAGGACCTTTCCATCCTACTTTAACAGACAAATCTTAGGTTTCTTTTATGACCCCACTCAGGAGCCACACCTACTAAAATCTCTTCTGAATCTCTCTAGCCAGTTTCTCCCATCTCTTGAGTCCCAGTGTGTTCCATGCTTGCACCTGACGGGGTGGAATGGCTATTTTTTTACAATCCCCCTGCCTGCCCCTCACTGGACTGTGATTTCCTGCAGGAACATAGTGTCTCATCTCCTTATTTTGATTACTACAAGGTGTATTGAAATACAGTGTCTTATTCAATGTTTATTACACCCTAGGCATTTGACGATGAGCTTGAATTGAACAGATTCAAATCTGAGAGCTCGCTTTTCCTTATGAACATGTTTCTCTTTGCTGCCTCTCTCGTATCACTGTCTTTCATGTGGAGTAGTTTTTCCCCTCAGCATCTTTTCCTTTTTCTTAGTTCTACTGCTCTCTTCTCTCTTTCACTCTTCATCCCCTGTGTCTCTGTTGAACTGCACTGAAGAACTTTCCTTCTTCCTTCTCCTTTTCCATCTCGCTAAAATTTTCTGAGCTTCTACTATGTGCCAGGCAGAGAACTAGAAATTTTCATTAATCATCTCTTAAGACTTCATAACAGTTCTATGAAGGCAGTTCTATCCCTTGTTACATTTTACACATGAGTTAAGTGGGGCCTAGAGAAGTTAAGGAATTTTCCCAAGGTCACAAAGCAAATCAGCATAGAAGCCAAAGCAAACTGGCTCCCGAACCCGGTTTAACTGCTGTTATATTGACTAGAATTGTGCTGCATAATTTTGTTTAAAATGATTTATCCTCTCTACCGAATCATAAGGAAATGATGCTGTGCGTAGGTCCCAAAAGGAAATGGAAATAAAATGCAGAGAGGAAAAATGGGTGGAATTTGAGGAGATTCTGAGAAAGCAACTTGAATCTATCTTAATTCTGATCTAGTTACCAAGGACATGTAAATCAAGTCCTTCTGACTTGGGTGTCATTTCTTCACGTTAACATGCAGGCAGCTGTACTCTGGGCCTTGAAATTTTGCAACCAACATCCCTCATCCCAGTGCTTTCACCTGCCCTGTGGGTACCTCTCCTGTGGTCAGGCTTGCCCACAACTCCACAAGCAGCAGCATACATAAAATATCACACACAGAAACAACACATGCTCACACAAAACATGTGGCCCTCTCCTATTACTGGAGTTAGTCAAACGTCTAGCTTGACATCGCTCTGTGCTATGTTTCCTCAGCATCTGACTGAGCATCTTGTTCAAGACTATGAATTCACGACTCCAGCCCTGGATCTTTACTGTGTCAGCCACAAGTGATTTGTTAACTATATTCAAAGATTTCATATTGGATTTTTCTGGCAAGCTGACATCCCAGATTGTCAAGTGCCGTATGAAAACTAAAACTCACATGGTGATGTATGGAATTTGCAGGAAGAAATGCTAACTGAAAGGATCCTCATATTGAGATCACAGCCAAGGATATGCCTAAGTTGCAAATATAAGTCCTATTAGTGAGTTTCTTAGCTTGAGGAAAAAATGGAGTTGCTGTACTTTTGAATCTCATTATGCTACAATTGATGAAGGTATTAAACGTTGGAATGTGCCTCTTCACATCCTAATCCTTTCATTATCTCATTGCAGATAGAAAGTGGGATACTTAAACTTGAGGAATTAAGCTAGAGAAAAGTCATCTCTGTTACATGTTTTAAATCCAGGCAAATTTTGCTCAATTTCAATGGGGACATATTGAAATGTAGTTAACCCTCTGTTCCCCCCAAATTCATACTCTAAGTAGAAAAATGTTCAGTCTCGCTGCAGCCTGAGAAAATAGGGTAGCTTCAATGTGTTTCTATGTCTCCAATAACCTAAATGTCATAACATAGAAGGCTGGGGCCTCACCTCACTGTTTGGTCTTCTGGCTCCAACTTATAAATAAATAATTAAGGTGATAGGATTTAGCAGATGAGTGATGCTTCATAAATTAAAAAGAGGCACAACAAGTTGGTGCTCTGGTCTTAAATATTGGACAGGATTGCTACCACAAATGGTCATAAATATTTTATTATGGGAAATTTCAAACTTAGAAAAAGATAGGGAAGAGTTTAATGAATCCTAATGTTCTTACCAACACCCAGATTTAACCACTCCCAGTGCAGGAACATGCTTATGATATCTGGATTCCCCACCATCCCATAGGTTGATGTTGAAATTTGTTTGCCAGACGAATTTCATTTCATCTGTAAATACTGCAATGACTCTAGAAGGTACAATATTCTAAAACTGAAAACAGTAACAGCAGTTACATAACTCAAAATATACAGTTTTCAAATATCCCTTATTATCACATAAATTTTTGCAGTTAGTTCAAATCTAGAGCAATGACATTTCATTCATACGTCTTTTGAGACACATTTTAATTTATAAATTGCTTCTCTGTACCTTATTGAAGAAACTGGTGGTTGGTAATGTAGAATTCTCCACAATGTGGATTTTGCCAAGAATGCCTTGAACATTCCTTTTGACCTCATTATTTTTATTTTTAAAAAACACTAAGGGGTAAAACTGCTTTCTTCTATGAGATTCGTCATTTTAAATAGCAATGATAAGGGGAGTATTTACTTCTGCCTATGTTTATGTCTTACTGTTTTCCACTGAAAAACATTTTCCTTTATGTTTGTGTCCTATGACAAAAAGATGTTATGGAAAAAGTGTGATGATTTATCAGTTATATGAGGCCAAATGAGTCCTTTATTTACCGATTGTTGCAGTTGTGAAAGACCATTAGGGGGCAGTCTGTTCAATTGCTTTGACCAGGTTGGAAAAGCTGAGGTTTATAGAACTCAGGCTAGACTATTTACTTTCAGACTCTGCTTCTTGGAGGCCTGGAGTTCTTCAGACATGTTCATATTGCTCAGAGGTGCTCTACTTCATGGAATCAGATGTGGAGGTGTGGTGAGTGTGGGTGGTATATGGGGCATGTGCATGATCTGCCTTCTGGTTCTTCACTGGCAAAGCCGACCTCTGTGCAGGGATTTCCATGGTGCTGGGGCTGAGTTCTTAAACAGTACAGTTTAGTGTGGAGCAAAGGACTGAGTCATACTTGGAACTGAATCCATACTCTGGCCAGTTACATTCTACTTTCTCAGAATTCCAGTTTCCTCATCTGAATAATCATTGTCCAAGGGATCGTATACATCTTAAATATAATCACTAAGGGAGGATTGTACCCCCCAATACCATTGACATGAGGCTTGGCTTGGGACTTTGCTGTGCCACTTCCTGTGGTGAAAACGTCCCACTCAGGAGTTTGATCAGTAAAATATGGGCAGAATTCAGTTGTTTAACTTTAAAGATGGTGGTTTTCCATGTCTTCCTTTCTCTTTTCTGGAAAATTCATCATCTCAAAGAGAGATTTACATAGCCACAGTTGATTTGCAATGGGTGTAAAGTGAGTGAGAAATCGATGTTGGTTGTGGACCCACTGGGAATGGTGGAGGGGTTGTTACTACAGCATAATTGTTTCTCCCACCTGATGAAGATGCTAAGACATACTTTTCTAGCTTTATGGCATTCTAGTGAAAATCAAATACAGACATGCAACTGAAAGATTCTAAGTCGATGTGAAACATCTACCCTCTCTGTACCTTATTTATTGCACATGTATTTTATATCCTCAATCAGAGTGTAAATACCTTAAGAAAACTTCAAATTATACTGCTTTTTGATAGTTTATAATGTATGGCCTGTACAATTTTTTGTTTACCCAGGGTTTAAACTTAGAATTGTGATTAGGGTGTGACTCTGACAAGTATAAGCTCTGTGAAATTAGGTGAATTACTTAATTTCTCTGAGCCTCAATAAAACTGCTGCCCTGCCTTGCTTTTGGCAGCAAGGGCTATAACTGTGTAAATGTATTTGTTAGGTCCTTAGAACAATATCAGATTTATTTTTTTTATTAAGGTATTATTGATATACACTCTTATGAAGGTTTCACATGAAAGAACATTATGGTTACTACATTTACTCATATTATCAAGTCCCCACCCATACCCCAATGCAGTCACTGTCCATCAGTGTAGTAAGATGCCTCAGATTCACTATGTGCCTTCTCTGGGCTACACTGTTTTCCCCGTGATTCCCCAGACCATGTGTACTAAGCATAGTACCCCTCAATCCCCTTCTCCCACCTTCCCCACCCACCTTCCCATACCCCTACACTTTGGTAACCACTAGTTCCTTCTTGGAGTCTGTGAGTGTGCTGCTATTTTGTTCCTTCAGTTTTGCTTCATTGTTATGCTCCACAAATAAGCGAAATCATTTGGCACTTGTCTTTCTCCACCTGGCTTATTTCACTGACCGTAATATCCTCCAGCTCCATCCATGTTGTTGCAAATGGTAGGATTTTTTTCTTTTTTATGGCTGAGTAGCATACCATTCTGTATATGTACCACCTCTTCTTTATCCATTCATCTACTGATGGACACTTAGGTTGCTTCCATTTCGTGGCTATTGTAAATAGTGCTGCAATAAACATAGGGGTGCATATGTCTTTTGGAATCTGAGAAGTTGTATTCTTAGGGTAAATTCCAAGGAGTGGGATTCCCGGGTCAAATGGTATTTCTATTTTTAGTTTTTGGAGGAACCTCCATATTGCTTTCCACAATGGTTGAACTAGCTTACATTCCCACCAGCAGTATAGGAGGGTTTCCTTTTCTCCGCATCCACACCAGCATTTGTTGTTCTAAGCCTTTTCAGTGCCAGCCATGGTGGGAGGCGATATCTGATTGTGGTTTTAATTTGCATTTCCCTGATGATTAGTGATGTGGAGCATCTTTTCATGTGTCTGTTGGCCATCTGAATTTCTTCTTGGACAACTGTCTCTTCAAATCCTCTGCCCATTTTTTAATCGGGTTATTTGCTTTTTGGGTGTTGAGGGGTGTAAGTTCTTTATATATTTTGGATGTTAACCCCTTGTCAGATATGTCATTTACAAATATATTCTCCCATACTGTACAATGAATGCCTTTTTGTTCTGTTGATGGTGTTCTTTGCCATACAAAAACTTTTTTGTTTGGTGTAGTCCCATGTGGTAATTTTTGCTTTTGTTTCCTTTGCTCGAGGAGATGTGTTCAGGAAGAAGTTGCTTATGCTTATATTCAGAAGATTTTTGCCTATGTTGTCTTCTAAGAGTTTTACGGTTTCATGAGTTATATTCAAGTCCTTGATCCATTTTGAGTTTAGTCCCATGTGTGGGGTTAAACAATAATCCAGTTTCATTCTCTTGCATGTAGCGGTCCAGTTTGCCAACACCCGCTGTTGAAGAGGCTGTCATTTCTCCATTGTATGTCCATGGCTCCTTTATCATATATTAATTGACCATATATTTTTGGGTTTATATCAGGGCTCTCTAGTCTGTTCCATTGGTCTATGGGTCTGATATTGTGCCAGTACCAAATTGCCTTGAGTACTGTGGCTTTGTAGTAAAGCTTGAAGTTGGGGAGCATAATCCCCCCTGCTTGACTACTTCTCAGGATTGATTTGGCTATTCGGGGTCTTTTGTGATTCCATATGAATTTTAGAACTATTTGTTCCAATTCATTGAAGAATGCTGTTGGTATTTTGATAGGGGTTGCATTGAATCTGTAGATTGCTTTAGGCAGGATGGCCATTTTGACAATATTAATTCTTCCTATCCATGAGCACGGAATGTGTTTCCATTTATTGGTATCTTGTGTAACTTCTATCATGACTGTCTTCTAGTTTTCAGAGTATAGGTCTTTCACTTCCTTGGTTAGGTTTATTCCAAGGTATTTTATTCTTTTTGAGGCAACTGTGAATGGAATTGTTTTCCTGATTTCTCTCTCTGTTATTTCATTCTTATATTTAGAAATGCCACCGATTTCTGCATATTAATTTTGTATCCTGCAACTTTGCTGAATTCTGATATAAGATTTAGTAGTTTTGGAGGGGATTCTTTAGGGTTTTTATGTACAATATCATGTCATCTGCAAACAGGGACAGTTTAACATCTTCTTTGCCAATCTGGATGCCTTTTATTTCTTTGTGTTGTCTTTGTCTGATTGCCCTGGCTAGGACCTCCAGAACTATGTTGAACAAAAGTGGGGAGAGTGGGCATGTTGTCTTGTTCCCGATCTTAATGGAAAAGCTTTCCTCTTCTCATTGTTAAGTATAATGTTGCCTGTGAGTTTTTCATATATGGCTTTTATTATATTGAGGTACTTTCTCTCTATACCCATTTTGTTGAGAGTTTTTATCATGGGTGATGTTGAATTTTCTCGAATGCCTTTTCATCATCTATGGAGATGATCATGTGGTTTTTGTCCTTTTTGTTGATGTAGTGGATGATGTTGATGGATTTTCGAATGTTGTACCATTCTTGCCTCCCTGCAATAAACCCTGCTTGATCATGATACATGATCTTTTTGATGTATTTTTGAATTCGGTTTGGTAATACTTTATTGATTACTTTTGCATCTATATTCATCAGGGATATTGTTCTGTAATTTTCTTTTTTTGTGGTGTCTTTGCCTCGTTTTGCTATTAGAGTGATGCTGGTCTCATAGAATGAGTTTGGAAGTATTCCCTCTTCTTCTACTCTTTGGAAAACTTTGAGGAGGATGGGTATTAGGTCTTCACTAAACGTTTGATAAAATTAAGCAGTGAAGCCATCTGGTACAGGAGCTTTGTTCTTATGTAGGTTTATGATTACCAATTCAATTTCATTGCTGGTATGTGGTCTGTTCAGATTTTCTGTTCCTTTCTGGGTCAGCCTTGGAAGGTTCTATTTTTCTAGAAATTTGTCCATTTCTTCTAGGTTATCCAGTTTGTTAGCATATAATTTTTCATAGTATTCTCTCATAATTCTTTGTATTTCTGTTGTGTCCATAGTGATTTTTCCTTTCTCATTTCTGATTCTGTTTATGTGAGTACACTCTTTTTTTCTTGATAAGTCTGGCTAGTGGTTTATCAATTTTCTTTATTTTCTTGAGGAACCAGCTCTTGCTTTCATTGATTCTTTCTATTGATTTATTCTTCTCAATTTTATTTATTTCTGCTCTAATCTTTATTATGGCCCACCTTCTACTGACTTTGGGTCTCATTTGATCCTCTTTTTCTACTTTGTGAGTTTTGACTGATCATTTGGGATTGTTCTCCTTCCTGAGGTAGTCCTGTATTGCAATATACTTTCCTATTAGCACTACCTTCACTGCGTCCCACAGATTTTGCGGTGTTGAATTATTGTTGTCATTTGTCTCCGTATATTGCTTGGTCTCTGTTTTTATTTGGTCATTGATTGATTGGTTATTTAGGAGCACGTTGTAAAGTCTCCATGTGTTTGTGGGATTTTTCTTTTTCTTGGTGTAATTTATTTCTAGTTTCACACCACTGTGGTCTGAGAATCTGGTTGGTGCAATTTCAGTCTTTCTGAATTTACCAAGGCTCGTTTTGTGGCCTAGTATATGATCTATTCTTGAAAATGTTCCATGTGCACTTGAGAAGAATGTGTATTCTGCTGCCTTTGGGTGTAGAGTTCTGTAGATATCTGTTAGGTCCATCTGTTCTATTGTGTTGTTCAGTGCCTCTGTCTCCTTACTTATGTTCTGTCTAGTTAATCTGTCCTTCAGAATGAGTGGATTGTTGAAGTCTCCTAGAATGAATGCATTCCATTCTATTTCTGCTTTTAATTCGGTTAGTATTTGTTTCACATATGTAGGTGCTCCTTTGTTGGGTACATAAATATTTATAATGGTTATATCTTCTTGTTGGACTGACCCCTTTGTCATTATGTAATGTCCTTCCTTGTCTCTTGTAACTTTCTTTGTTTTGAATTCTATTTTTTCTGATACAAGTACTGCTACTCCTGCTTTTTTCTCCCTATTAATTGCATGAAATATCTTTTTCCATCCCTTCACTTTTAGTCTGTATGTATCTGGGTTTAAAGGGGTCTCTTGTAGGCAGCATATAGATGGGTCTTGTTTTTTTATCCATTCAGTGACTCTATGTCTTTTGATTGGTGCATTCAGTCCATTTACATTTAGTGTGATTATCAATATGGATGTACTTTTTGGCATTGCAGGCTTCAGATTCGTGGTTACAGAAGGTTCAAGGTTAACTTCCTTACTATCTAAGAGTCTAACTTAACTCATTTAATATGCTATTGGAAACACAACGTAAAGGTTCTTTTTTTTTCTTCCTCCTTTTCTTCCTCTTCCATTTTTTATATATTACGTATCATATTCTGAACTCTTTCTCTATCCATTGATTGACTTTGGGGATAACTAATTTTGCGTTTGCTTACTCATTAGCTGTTCTACTTTCTTTACTGTGGTTTAATTACCTCTGGTGACAGCTATTAAACCTTAGGAATACTTCCATCTATTGCAGTCCCTCCAAAATACCCTGTAGAGAAGGTTTGTGGGAGGTAAATCCTCTCAGCTTTTGTTTATCTGGAAATTGTTTAAACACTCCTTCAAATTAAAATGATAATCTTGCCAGATAAAATATTCTTGGTTCAAGGCCCTTCTGTTTCATGGCATTAAATACATATGTCACTCCCTTCTGGCATGTAAGGTTTTGGTTGAGAAGGCTGATGATAGCCTGATGGGCTGTCCTTTGTATGTGATCTTATTTCTCTCTCTGGCTGCTTTTAGTAGTCTGTACTTATCCTTGGTCTTTGCCATTTTAATGACTATATGTCTTGGTGTTGTCTTCCTTGGGTCCCTTGTGTTGAGAGAATTGTGCATCTCCCTGGCCTGAGAGACTATCTCCTTCTCCAGATTGGTTTACTTTTCAGCAATTATTTCTTCACAGACACTTTCTATCCCTTTTTCTCTCTCTTCTTCTTCTGGTACTCCTATATTGTGAATACTGTTCCGTTTTGATTGGTTACACAGTTCTCTTAATATTCTTTCATTACTAGAGATCCTTTCATTTCTCTCTGCCTCGGCTTCTCTGTATTCCTATTTTCCAATTTCTATTCCATTAACAGTCTCTTGCACCTCATCAATTCTGCTCTTAAGCCCGTCCATAGTTGTCTGATTTCTGCATTGTCTATCCTCACTTTTTCCCTTAGCTCTTGCATATTTTTCTGTAGATCCATCAGCATGGATATAAGGGTTTTTTTGGTATCATTAATCTACAGTTACATGTGCAACATTATGGTTACTAAACTCCCCACTTCATCAGGTCACCCCACTTGCCCATTACAGTCACTATCCATGAGCATAGTGAGGTGCCAGAGAATCACTACTTGCCTTCTCTGAGTTTACAGCCCTCCCCGTGCCCCCCCAATATTACGTTTGCTAATCGTAATGCCCCGTTTTATCCCTTGTCCCTCCCTTCCCACCCATCCTCCCCAGTCCCTTTCCCTTTGGTAACTGTTAGTCCATTCTTGGGTTCTGAGTCTGCTGCTGTTTTTTTCTTTCAGTTTTTTTCTTTGCTCTTATGCTCCACATGCAAGTGAAATAATTTGATACTTGTCTTTTTCCGCTGGGCTTATTTCACTGAGCATAATACCTTCTGGATCCACCTATGTTGTTTCAAATGGTAGGATTTGTTTTCTTCTTATGACTGAATAATATGCCATTGTGTATATGTACCACATCTTCTTTATCCATTCATCTACTGATGGACACTTAGGTTGCTTCCATTCCTTGGCTATTATAAATAGTGCTGCGATTAGCATAGGGGTGCATCTGTCTTTTTGAAACTGGGCTGCTGCATTCTTAGGGTAAATTCCTAGGAGTGGAATTCCTGGGTCAAATTGTATTTCTATTTTGAGTTTTTTGAGGAACCTCCATATGGCTTTTCCATAATGGTTGAACTAATTTGCATTACCACCAGCAGTGTAGGAGGCTTCCCTTTTCTCCACATTCTCACCAACATTTGTTGTTGTTTGTGTTTTGGATGTGCCATCCTTACTGGTGTGAGGTGAGATCTCATTGTGGTTTTAATTTGCATTTCTCTGATGACTAGTGATATGGAGCATCTTTTCACGTGCCAGTAGGCCATATGAATTTCTTCTTTGGAGAAGTGTCTATTCGTGACCTCTGCCCATTTCTTAATTGGGTTAATTGTTTTTTGTTTGTTGAGGTGCATGGGTTCTTTATATATTTTGGATGTCAACCCCTCATCGGATGTGTCATTTATGAATATATTCTCCCATAGTGTAGGATGTCCTTTTGTTCTACTGATGGTGTTCTTTGCTGTACAGATTCTTTTCAGCTTGATACGGTCCCACTTGTTCATTTTACCTTTGTTTCCCTTGCCCGGGGAGATATGTTCATGAAGAAGTCGCTCATGTTTATGTCCAAGAGATTTTTGCCTGTTTTTTTCTAAGAGTTTTATGGTTTCATGACTTACATTTAGGTCTTTGATACATTTTGAGTTAACTTTTGTGTACAGGGTTAGACAGTAGTCCAATTCCATTCTCTTACATGTATCTGTCCAGTTTTGTCAACACCAGCTGCAGAAGAGGCTGTCATCTCCCCATTTATATACAAGGCTCCTTTGTCATATATTAATTGACCATATATGTTTGGGTTAATATTTGTATTTTCTATTCTGTTCCACTGGTCTGTGGGTCTGTTCTTGGGCTAATACCAAATTGTCTTGATTACTGAAACTTTGTAGTAGAGCTTGAAGTCTGGGAGTGTAATTCCCCATTTTATTTTTCCTTATCAGATTTTCTTTGGCTATTCGGGGTCTTTTGTGATTCCATATGAATTTTAGAACTATTTGTTCCAGTTCATTGAAGAATGCTGTTGGTATTTTGATAGGGATTGCACTGAATCTGTAGATTGCTTTAGGTAGTATAGCCATTTTGACAATATTCTTCCTAGCCAAGAGCACGGGATGAATTTCCATTTGTTAGTGTCCTCTCTAATTTCTCTTTAGAGTGTCTTGTAGTTTTTAGGGTATAAGTTTTTCACTTCCTTCATTAGGTTTATTCATAGGTATTTTATTCTTTTTGATGTGATTGTGAATTGAATTGTTTTCCTGATTTCTCTTTCTGCTAGTTCATCTTTAGTGTATAGGAAAACAACAGATTTCAGTTTGTTAATTTTGTATCCTACAACTTTGCTGAATTCAGATATTAGTTCTAGTAGTTTTGGAGTGGAGTCTTTCGGGTTTTTTATGTACAATATCATGTCATCTGCAAATAGTGACAATTTGACTTCTTCTTTACCAATCTGGATGCCTTGTATTTCTTTGGTTTGTCTGATTGTCGTAGCTAGGACCTCCAGTACTATGTTGAATAAGAGTAGAGAAAGTGTTCATCCCCATCTTGTTCCCGATCCTAGATGAAAAGCTTTCAGCTTCTCGTTGTTAAGTATGATGTTGGCTGTGGTTTGTCATATACAACCTTTATTATATTTAGGTACTTGCCCTCTGTGCCCATTTTATTGAGAGTTTTTCTCATGAGTGGATGTTGAATTTTGTTAAATGCTTTTTCAGCATCTATGGAGATGATCATGTGGTTTATGTTCTTCTTTTTATTGATGTGGTGGATGATGTTGATGGATTTTCAATTGTTGTACCATCCTTGCATCCCTGGGATGAATCCCACTTGATCGTGGTGTATGATCTTCTTGATGTATTTTTGAATTCGTATTGCTAGTATTTTGTTGAGTATTTTTGCATCTTTGTTCATCAGGGATATTGGTCTGCAAATTTCTTTTTTGGTGAGTTCTTTGCCTGGTTTTGGTATTAGAGTGATGCTGGCTTCATGGAATAAGTTTGGAAGTGTTCTCTCCTCTTCTATTTTTTTGGAAAACTTTAAGGAGTATGGGTGTTATTTCTTCTCTATATGTCTGGTTGAATTCAAAGGTGAATCCATCTGGTCCCAGGGTTTTGTTCTTGGGTAGTTTTTTGATTACCAATTCTATTTCATTGCTGGTGATTGGTCTGTTTAGTTTTTCTGTTTCTTGCTTGGTCGGTCTTGGAAGGTTGTATTTTTCTAAGAAGTTGTCCATTTCTTCTAGGTTTTCCAGCTTGTCAGCATATAGATTTTCATAGTATCCTCTTATAATTCTTTGTATTTCTGTGTGGTCCATCATGATTTTTCCTTTCTCATTCCTGATTCTGTTTATGTGTGTAGATTTTCTTTTTCTCTTAATAAGTCTGGCTAGTGGTTTATCTATTTGTTTATTTTTTCAAAATCCAGATCTTGGTTTCATTGATTTTCTCTATTGTTTTATTCTTCTCAATTTATTTATTCCTTCTCTAATCTTTATTATGTCTCACCTTCTGGTGACTTTAGGCCTCATTTGTTCTTCTTCTTCCAATTTCAGTAATTGTGTCATTAGACTATTCATTTCGGATTGTTCTTCCTTCTTTAAATAGGCCTGGATTGCAATATGCTTTCCTTTTAGAACTGCCTTTGCTGTGTCCCACAGAAGTTGCGGCTTTGTGTTGTTGTTGTCATTTGTCTCCATATATTGATCTCTGTTTTAAGTTGGTTGTTGACCAATTGATTATTTATAAGCATGTTAGTAAGCCTCCATGTATTTGTGAGCCTTTTTGTTTTCTTTGTACAATATATTTCTAGTTTTATACCTTTGGTATCTGAGAACGTGGTTTGTAGAATTTCAATATTTTTCAATTTACTGAGGTTCTTTATGTGGCCTAGTGTGTGGTCTATTCTGGAAAATGTTCCATGTGCCTTTGAGAAGAATGTGTATCCTGCTGCTTTTGGGTCTAGAGTTCTGTAGATGTCTGTTAGGTCCATCTGTTCTAGTGTGTTGTACATTGTCTCTGTGTGTTTACTTATTTTCTGTCTGGTTGATCTGTCCTTTGGAGTGAATGGTGTGTTGAAGTCTCCTAAAATGAATGCATTGCTTTCTATTTCCTCCTTTAATTCTGTTAATATTTGTTTCACATATGTCAGCGCTCCTGTGTTGGGTGCATATATATTTATAATGGTTATATCCTCTTGTTGGACTGACCACTTTATCATTATATAATGTCCTTCTTGATCTCTTGCCACTTTTTTTGTTTTGAAGTCTATTTTGTCTGATACAAGTACTGCTACACCTGCTTTTTTCTCGTCGTTGTTTCAATGAAATATCTTTTTCCATCCCTTCACCTTTAGTCTGTGTATATCTTTGGGTTTGAGGTGAGTCTCTTGTACACAGCATATAGATGGGTCTTACTTTTTTATCCATTCTACTGCTCTGTGTCTTTTGATTGGTGCATTCATCCATTTACAGTTAGGGTGATTATTGATAGATATGTACTTATTGCCATTGCTGGCTTTAAATTCGTGGTTTCCATAGGTTCAATGGTAGCTTCTTTACTATCTAACTAACTTAACTCTCTTGTTAAGCTATTATAAACACAGTCTGATGATTCTTTATTTCTCTCTCTTCTTCTTCTTCCTCCTCCATTCTTTATATACTAGGTGTTTTATTCTGTATTCTTTTACATTTCTTTTAACTGCTTTTGTGGATAGTTGATTTTTCTATCTTCATTTAGTTAGTATTTGTATGGTCTGATTTTATTTTCTCTGGTGACATCTTTTTAGGCTTAGGAGTGCTTCCATCTAGAGCAGTCCCATTAAGATATCCTGCAGAGGTGGTTTGTGGGAACCAAATTCCCTCAGCTTTCGCTTGTCTGGGATTTGTTTAATCCCTCCCTCGAATTTAAATGATAATCGTGCTGGATGCAGTGTTCTTGGTTTAAGCCCTTTCTGTTTCATTACGTTAAATATCTCATGCCATTCTCTTCGGTCCTGTCAGGTTTCTGTTGAGAAGTGTGATGATAGTCTGATGGATTTTCCTTTGCAGGTGATCTTTTTCCTCTCGCTACCTGCCTTTAATACTCTGTCCTTATCTTTCATCTTTGCCATTTTAATTATTATGTGTTTGGTGTTGTCTTCCTTGGGTCCCTTGTGTTAGGAGATCTGTGGGCTTCCATGGACTGAGAAACTGTTTCCTTCCCCAGCTTGGGGAAGTTTTCAGAAATGATTTCTTCAAAGACACTTTCTTTCCCTTTTTCTCCTTCTTCTTCTGGTACTCCTATAATGCAAATATTGTTCAGTTTGGAGTGGTCACACAGTTCTCTTAAAATTCTTTCATTCTTAGAGATCCTTTTATCTCTCTCTGCCTCAGCTTCTCTGTATTCCTGTTCTCTGATTTCTATTCCATTAACAGTGTCTTGCACCTTGTCCATTCTGCTTTTAAGCCGATTGATCGCTTGTCTCATTTCTGCATTGTCTTTCCTCACTTCCTCCCTTAGCTCTTGCATATTTCTCTATAGATCCATCAGCATGGTTGTGACTTTTATTATGAATTCTTTTTCAGGAAGATATGTAAGTCTATCCCATCAGGCCCTCTCTCTAGGGTTGTCTGGGTAATCTTTGTACCATATTACTCTGTCTTTTCATGGTGATAGCAGTGGTTGTTTGTAGGTGCCATGTCTGTCAGCTGGGAGAACAAAGACCCTTCCTGCTTGTTGTTCTCCTTGCCCTTCTCCGGGGCCTGAACTGCTTTCTCGCCCACCAGGAGGCACTCTGTGGCATAATCCCCAGAGCTACCTGTGTGCGAGGTTGCCCTCAACCTAGCCTATATCACTGCAGGGGTTTTAAGTCTTGCTGGGTGACTCTGTTCCCCTTCGTGCTTTCCAGCCCTTGTTGTGTTTTCTGTGGTCCTTCCTGCTTAGCTGCACACCAGCCGGGAGTAGGTTCTGTGATGTTGCTGTGGGTGGGGCAGCTCCTCCCCTGTTCCATAGCAGTGGCAGTCCTGGACCCTTTGCGGAGCTGGCCGCAGGTGGCCGGGGAATGAATGGAACGAATGGCAGCCTGCTGATCTTTGTGGGAACCCATGGCATGGCTGCTTTGCCCATCCACCAGCCAGGGGGTCTGAAATTCCCCAAGTCTCCCAGCCCGCTGGGCTGAGTGCACTGGGACCATTTTGTTTGGCTGCTGGGCCCTTGTCTCATTAAGACCTTAAAAAAAAAAAGAAAAAACACCCGCTTTCCTTTGTCCCAGGAAGCCGGCTGAGGGGACCCGCTTGCAGTCCCTGTCTCTTTTCCTGCCCTTCTGTTTCTCTGATCTCTGATGCACCACATGATGTGTGTCAGGGCTCCTGGTGTAGATCACCAGGGCTGCTTATTTGTTGGGCCTGTGCCTCCACTCCCTCCCCACTTTCAATCATTTCCTCCCACTGGTGCGCTGGGGTGGGGGAGTGCTCGGGTCCCACCGGGTTGCAGCTTTGTATCTTACCCACTTCATGAGGCACTGAGTTATCACAGGTGTAGCTGTAGCTTGGCTGTTGTACAGTATCTTCTGGTCTCTTTTATAGGAAAAGTTATAGTTGTTGTATTTTCACAAATATATATGGTTTTGGGAGGAAATTTCTGCCGTGCGGCTCACACCGCCATCTTCCCAGACATCTGATTAAGTGTAGCTTTTTAAAAAACATGGACAAATTGGATCTAATAAATGACTCAGGACATCAGAATCTCTCTTCCCCTGGGCTTTTTTTTGTTATTGTTTTTGTTTCTTTCATCGTTACAGGCTGTCTCTGTGGCCAGGGCAGCCTGAGTTATGAACTTAATGTCTTCTCTGAGCCTTTCTCCCATCATACATGGTTACTTTTTAATTTTCCCATATTGCAGTTGTTTTTGAATGTCTTAGTCCTTATGTCTAGTCCCTGAAAGGAGAAACGCGAAAAATAAAGAGAGGCAAAGAAAGCACTGGCCCTGGAGCTCTCCTGAAAGTCCCTGGGCCAGGGTGGGGGCTTGCCACTGTGGGAGGGGTGTGGCAGCCATGTCTGCCCACCTCTGTGTCTGCACATCATTGACCATGAGGAGCAGTCGGCGGTCAGAGCAGAGAACTGCTATTTGGAGCATAGGGTCCTTTTTGCCCGCCTGGCTCCCTCAGTCGAGTGCAGGCTGCCCTGGGATCACTGCAGAGTTGCTGGTCAGGGGCCGGGAGGGTGACCAGCTGTGACTAGGCTACTAGTTGACCAAAGTGAGCTGCAGGGTATTTTCTGAGCCTCCTCCACAAGCCTTCAGCAGAGGCCAGCATTCCAAGCAGTTGCTTCCGAGACTCTCCCAGTGCAGTCATTGTCCAGGTGGGGAGCTCCTGCCCTGCCGCCTGCCCTGAATCCCTTCTGGATGGGAAGTCAATCTAGGCTGTCAAGGACAGTTTGGAGGCCTGGGGTGGACAGAAGTGAGCCAGAGTCAGAGTCTGTGGCCATGGGCAGACCTAGACTCCTAGCTGCATCAGTGGACATCTTGCCACCTTGCAGAGATGGCATGTGGCACATGTCTGCCTACATTAGACAGAGGCCTGTGAGGGCTAAGCCTTCAGCTGGCTGCCTGCCCGGGCCCCAGCATGTGCCCCCCTCCTTCCTCCATCCCATGAACGGTTAGAGTGCCACCACCAAGCTTGACTGGACCGAGCCAGACAAGGCCTTCACATATGTGCCTGATTCTGGTGAGCAGAGACAGGTGAGCAGGTGGCTGTCGGAAACAAGGTGGGCAGGAGGTGGGCAGTGCTACATGAGGGTGGCAGCCCCCAGAGGTTCCCCGTCGAAAGCCATCACAGATACGCCCACTGGACCCAGATGGTGCAGAGACCTGGGGGAGGAGCATTGGAAAAGCCATGTAAACACCCTGGACCCAGGAACGGCCAGTTCAAGGGACAGGAAACCAAGCTGAGTGCCATTGGAGGGTCTCACTGGGCAGACGAGGGCTGGCCTCCTGTCACTGAGGGCCGTCTGGGTTTTGATGTTGTCTCTGACGGTGTCATTGGAACAGCCTGATCTGTTCTGAGGCCAGTGGGAGGAGTGATGGAGGGAAGGGGAGGGCCCCAAGCACTCCCATGGTTCACAGTGGAGCCAGCAGTGGGAGCGAGAGGAGAAGCCAAGGAGGTTGAAAGCCCACGGAACCTCAGAGGCCAGGCAAAGAGAGGCTTTGAGGAGTCTGCAGGCACCTGTGTGCACAGAGGTGGGCGGAGGGAACGCAAGCTGACCACCTGCCAGGGCAGGGTGCGCAGGGGATGCAGGAGGGAACAAGTGTCAGTGCCTGGATTCCTGGGAGAGGGAACGGGGCCTGTGGTGCTCTGGCAGGGCGGCCAGCCGGCAGGAGGTCAGTTACGGTCTGTGTGCGGCAGCAGGAGTGCGCCGGCCACTGGTGGGCTGAGGGCAGGCAGGGTGCCGGGAAGTGGAGGGAAAGTAGAGGCACAAAAGGTACCGTCGAAAGGGCAGAGCCACCAGGAGAGTGGCCCTGCTTCCCTGGGTGCACCACTGCCTGTGAGCCTGAGCTCCTGCATTAACCAAGACCTGCACAGCCCCGTGTCCCTGGATATCAGTTCCGGGGCACAGGCCACAGTGTGCTTGAGCGGGAGGCTGAAGGTGCAGGCAGTGGACAGCAGGGTGAGGGCCGTGGGCTGAGCAGGACCCCTGAGGGAGCCCCCGCGGTGCTGGCAGGCCTGATCATGGCTCTGGCTGTGGCTAAGCCCTGCAGGGAGCCCCTAGGGGTGAGCATGCCACCGGATGCCATGTAGGGGGGCAGAGGTCAGGTGCAAGGCTCTCCGGGGTTCACTGAGGAGGGGGACAGCGGCTCCCCAGAGAACAGCAGGAGCCACAGGCCTTGCAGGTTGAGGGAGAAGCTGGAGGCCTGGGTGTCCAGACCAGATGCCTACTGTCAGGTGCCTGGCTGTAGGTCCAAGTGGGATGCGGGCACAGAAGTGTCTGGGCTGAAGCAAGGGTGCGAGAGGACTGTAAGGATGCTCTGGCTGCTGGCCGAGGCCAAGGGAAGGCTGTATGCTGCTCACTGCGGTGGGCTCGGCCCTGGGGAAGTGGCTGGGGGCCCAGGCTGCTCAGAGCTTCTGCTTGAAAAGTCGCTGTGACCAGGAGTAGAGACGTGAGCCTGGGGCTCAGGAGCATGCTGGGGGAAGAGACCAGGTGGCAAAGAGGGCGAGGTGTGTAGATGTGTCCCTTACTTTTTCCTAATTGAAATTCATCATGTAAAGTTCCCAGATAAAATTGAACAATTTTTGGCACTTGAATCAGCCCAGAGCTGTGCAACCGCCTCCTTGTTCTCTCCCCAAAGGACAGATTTTACAGCCAAGGGAGCAGATGAAAGGCAGCAGTGCGGCAGGTCAACGACTGCCAGCCAGAGACTGCACATCCAGGAAGCACGCGGTGGGGCACCAGGGCCACGTGTTTGCAATGGCCTCCGGTGTAGCCCTCAGGGCAGGAGTGGCAGCCACGGCTTGGCATGGCGAGAGGCGGCAGCTGCAAGGTGCCAGTGCAGGAGTTGGACCTGGGTTCTGGCAGCCTGCGTGGGCGCTGTTGGAGGGGACCAGGAGAGGGGACGTGACTGGGGATGGGGGCAGGTAGTGTGTCTGCCAGGGCGGGGCAGGTGGGGCAGTCTGGGGACCTGTGCTCTCAGATGGCCATGGGGGCACATTTGCCAGCTTTGAGGGAGACCAAAACCTGGCCTCCCAGGGGCCCCCAGGGAACCCCACTCAGGCCATTGGCACCTGGATGTAGACCATCCTGGACCAGGAGGCTTGCCTCACACATGGGGCTCCTCTCAGAGACACACCATCATTTCTGGAGTGACCCTGCCCCTGGCTGCGCCTTTAGACGGGCATGCTGAGGGTACTGCTCACACCCCACCTCCCAGCTCACCACGCACCCCCTCACATGGCTGCAACTCAGTGCGGGAAACTGCAAGCCTATGGGGAAGCAGACACGCTTGTGACTGGACACTCCAGCCTGCGTGCCCTCGGCGGCTGTGAGCACTGCCCAAGTTTGTATTATTTGCAGTCACACGGGTTTCTGCTGAGCCTTTCCATGTGGACTAGACATCAAAATGTCCCCCCTGAATGGCCCCCCTCCTGCCATCGTCCTGCCTCCCAGGCTCCTGTTTGTCCACTCAGGCGTCAGGTGAGGGCTCGTCCCAGGGCAGCGAGGGCGATGGGGGAGCTGCCCACTGGTGCCAGGAGGCAGGGACGCCCATTAGGGCCACAAGCCAGTGAACCCAGGCATCACGGCACCAGTCCCCACTGCACAGATGGGGACACTGAGGCCAGAAGGGGCCCTGCCTGAGCATCCGGCCTTTGCCTTCCCGATCCTGAGTGGGCCTCCTACCCCCTGGGAGGGTCTGTGCACCTGAGCAGCTCTGGAGTCCCCCGGAGCGTCCCCCAGGTCAGCGAGGTCAGGTCAGCCCGCCTGGACGCCTGGGGGAAGGCCCAAGTGCAGGTATTGCACAGGACAGGGGAGGAGGGGTGTAGGCGTGTGCGCAGAGACCAGGCGGTGCCACTGCCCCGTGGGAGTCCCCAGCCCCTCTGGGTCATGGACCCCTCAATGGTCCCTTTGTCCGTGGTACTCCGGGGTCCTGGCCAGGCCTCCTAGGGGCTGCACTGCTCCTGTGCAGCTGCTGCACGCTGTGCATCGTGCACGATCCCTGCCATTGCTCCTGCGCTCAGCAGCATGTCTGTCTTTGGCTGCAGCCACACTGCTGGGTGGGAGGTGGTGTCCTCCTGTGGCTTTGATTTGCATTTCCTTGGTGGCTTATGACACGGAGCAGCTTTTCAAGTGCTTCTCAGTCATTTGTATATCTTCTTTGGAGAAATGTCCATGGAGATATTTCACCCGTTTTAAGAGAGGGTTCTTTGTATTATTAAATGAGGAGGTTTGTTATTAAAAGACTTCTTTCCAGATCCTTATCAGATATAGTATTTGCGAAGGTTTTCTCATTCTGTGAGTTACCTTTTAACTTCTTTAAAAATAATATTTTTTAAAATGTTAAAAGTACAAGGGACATTACGATTAGCAGATGTAATGTTGGGGGGTTATGGGGAGGGCTGTACAACTCAGATAAGACAAGTAGTGACTCTATAGCATCTCACTGCGCTGATGGACAGTGACTGTAATGGGGTTGGTGGGGGGACCTGACGAAGGGGTAGTTTAATAACCATAATATTGCACATGTAATTGTAGATTAATGATACCAAAATAAATTATACTTAAAAAAAGAATACCTTAATAAAAAATAATAAATGAATAAAAAGATTATATACTAAAAAAATAAAATAAAATGTAAAAGTACATTTTATAGGAGCTCTTTGTAAATTCTTTTTTGAGGTGAAATTACATCACATAACATTCACCATTTTAAAGTGAACAGTTGACACTTTAGTGTCAGTGCATTCCCACCCATTTCCAGCACCCCCGGAGGGGACCGCATGCCTGTTCCTGGTCACCCCCCTGGGCCACCCATCTGCTTCCTGTCTGTGGATCCCCCTGTTCTGGGCCCTGAAATGACTGGAACCTGCCCTCTGTGGCCTCTCAGCCCCAGTTTTTAGGCTCGTCACACCTTCCCACTTTCTTGTCGATGTCCGTCAAAGCACAGAAATGTCAGATTTTGGCAATGTTCCATTTGCTGTTTTTTCTTTTGTTGCTCCTTCTTCTGGTGTCACAGTCAAGAAACCATTTCCTAATCCAGAGTCATGATGCTTTCCTTGTAGATCTTCCTAAAAATAATTTTTTATATTATCCCAAGAATTGTATCCACTACTTTTATTGTTCAGTTTTGGAAATTAAATCGTTAGCTCAATTGGAGTTTACATTGTTCATTAGGATGTCGTGTCCAGCTCAGCCTTTTCTCCGGCATCCCCAGCTTCCTGACCCTACTCATCACCCACCAAGGGACATTTCCCACACTGGTGTGAGCTGCTCATGTGTGCTCACATGTCTGTGTAATACGGAACCCAACATCCCGTTGGCTTTGCTCCGCAGAGGCAGACTTTCTGTTCACAATAACATCATGACAGGTTTCAGCATTGGGTAGGAAGATTCTTCATTCTCAGAATTTGTAGGATATTCTTGCTTGTTAATTTTAAAATGAGCTCTAGGAATCATTGCTAGCTTAAAAAATTCTACTCGTTCTGTTTGTTTACTTGAGAATCACAAAAAATATGTGGGCCGTTGCGAGGAGAGAACATGTTCTCCATCTCCCTTCCCAGGTTTTTGTTCAAGGGCCCACGGGCACCTGTCAGGAGCATGCACGCTTCTGAGCCCGCATGCTCGAGCCCTGTCACCCCCGCACTGCCCCGCATGCCCTGAGGCAATGCGTGGGTCAGGCCTTGCTGGCCAACCCCTGCTCCCCTCCCGGCTGACTGGAGGCACACCTCCCCGGGGCCTTTGCTGTCTCCGTGCAGGACACCCTCAAGGACTGCTCTGGAGCCCGCCCCTGCCCACCCTTCTTCCCACACTGTCTTGGCCTGTCTCCCATTCCTAATGTCTGTGGTGCATCTGCTGTAGAGGGACACAAGCCTGTCTGGTGGGTTTGGGTCTCTAGGCCCTCCTGGTGTCTGGCAGGTGTGAGACACTCACTGGAGTCAGGTCACCACGTGCATCAGCCAGGCCGCGTAAGACTGAGATGGGGTGTCGCCAGGGTGGGTTCAGCCTGACCCTCTCCAGGTCCCTTTCAGTAGGGATGCAGGCCCCTCCCAGAGCCCAGCCTCAGAGGCCAGCCATGTCCTGGGGACAGGAGGGGCCTGGGAGTCCCCCACCTTGGCTCCTGAGGCTCTGATCCACCATCTCTCCTGCAGTTCATGGCCTCCCATGGTAACAACACTGCCAGAGGCAAATGAGTCCAAAGTCCCCTCCTACTACTGGCCCACGTTTTTGGACTGTCAGTAAGTAACAAAGTGGCTTTGTTCAGGTCACTGGAAAACAGCGCTGGTCCGTGGCATCCAGCCTTGGGCCACAGCTCCGGGCGGCTGGAGGACCTCGGGGGTGTGAGGGCTGCCCCATGGCAGCTGGGAAGCTGGGCCTGGCTGAGTCCCCGGAGCCCAGAGCTGGGGCCACACAAGGGCACAATTCCCTGCCGGCACATACTCTGCTTGGTCTCGGCTTTGGGTGGCAGTCAGTGGCCGGAGGGAGGGCTGGGTCAGTTGGCAGCTGGTATCACCAACATGGAGTTTCAGAGTTGACACCCAGGGCCCTCATGGGGCCCCAGGCCATTGAGGTGCTGCTGAGAAGCTGCTGTTGTGCGGCCCGGTGCTTAGCAGGTGGGATGTGGGGCCAGGGTGGCACCCCTCACCCACAGAGCACCTGGCATGGGGAGGGCAAGTTTGGGAGACCTTGCGCCTCTCCTAACCTCTCTGACCCAGGTCTCCATCTGCCCACTTGTGGGTATCATGAGGGGCCTTGCATCCCCGCGCTGGTGCTGGACCCGGGCTCCCACCCTGGTTCTCTCCTGGCGCCTCCTGCTCCGCCCCGGCTGGAGGCCCCGGCACTGTTTGCAGGCTGGTCCTCCCACAGTGCCCGGCCTCCTGTCCTCCAGCTGCTCAGCGTGGGCCGAGAGGCTGAGCGCTTTCCTCCTGGAGACTCTGGCTGGGGCTCCTCATGGAGAGAAAGGGGCCCAGATCCTCTTCCCAATGCCCAGCACTGGAACCTGTGCGGTTCTGGAAGGCAGGGGTGTGAGCGAGGGCCCGGGTACCTGGGTTCTTGGGGAGGGGCTGGGACCCCAGCTAGTGTGCAGCAGCTGCCCTTTGGCAGAGTAAGGAGGGCACGTGGCCACCTGGTGTCTCCTGGTCCTCCAAGAGGGGCTCCTGGGGCCTTGTCCAGCTCATCTTCCTCTCTGGCTGTCCCTCCGGCCTCTCCCTAGACATCCTGCAATGGCGGCCCCTCCAGCCCTTCTGAACCCCCGGCATGTGCTCCCAGACGAGGACTGGCCCTCACGTCCCCTGCTCTGCTGCCAGTGTCCACAGACGCTCAGCTTCAGCGTGGAGGTCGACGGCCCTTAAACCATACCATGCAGGCCCTCTGCTGCTGGGGTGCTCCCGAGGCCCCGATAATTGATTGACTTTCCAGGAGAGGCACAGGTCCATCTGGCAGTCAGAGCAAAGCCTGGGAACTCATCCCCATGTCGGGGGATTCCCACTCCAGGCAGGCGTCTGCAGGAGGGGCCTGCGCTTGCCCTCCCGAACTTCCCTTTCTCGGAAGGAGGCTAAGGACCAAGCCCTCCCTCCTCCCAGGCCTGTGAGACCCTGACGGCCAGGGGTCCCATGAGGCCCAGACCCATGGTCTGACCCCATAGCACTTGGTAAACTGACCTCTGTGCAGCCCACACAGTGGCACCCATGGGCCTTGGTTGGCTGTGCTGTTTCTGATTCTGCATTCGAGGGGAGCCCCTCCTGGATGTGGAGCTCGGAGATGCTGAGGGAGAAGGGCTGCGGGCATGTCCAGCCACCCAGTGGTACCTTCTTTCCCACCTTATGCAGTGGCTCCCATGTGTCAGGCACCCCTGAGGGCCGGGCCACGTTTTCTCTGTGAGCAACGTGCAACCCCTTATGCAGGCCAGTTCACAGATGGGGAGACAGGTGGGCAGCTCACCTGATGGGCACCTCTCCTCTCCTGGGTCCCCTTCGAGCCCCTGTGGGCACACCTGGGACTGCCCCAGGGCATGGCCCAAGCCCCTCTGGGCTCCCAGGGAACTCTGGTGCCGGGCCCACCTGCCGGCTCAGGATGAATCAGCAAGGCCAGGCTATTTCTGAGACAAGGTCTTATCCCAGGCCACAGGCTGCTCTGTGCTCTGGGTTATTTGCATGTGCCCCCATCTGAGACCATATCCTTGGGGACACTTGGCAGGTCCCCGTCTCTGCAGCATGCTCGTGCAGGGCCTCCCCAGTGCCCAGGAAGCCTGGGAGGGAGCACTCATTGACTGCCGGCATGCCGCCCCTTCCAGAAGCCTCCTCCAGTGGAAGGCTCGTGGGAGGCCGCCACTGGCCTCTCACACAGCAGGCACTCTGGTCGTCCAGGCCAGGCCCAAGCAGATGCCGGGCATGTGAAGTCCAGGGAGAAGCCCCTCCTCAGGGCTGGTATCAACAGGTAGAGCCAGCGATGGGACTGGGCGGTGGGAGGTGACACTTGAGCTCACACAGAGAGCCCTGCAAAGGTGGAGATGGGCTGTGAATGTCCTTGTAGACTGTGGAGAGCAGAGGAGGGGCAGGAGGTGTGGTTTGGATCCCCTTGTGAACTGCAGGGTGCTTGAGCCAGGCACCCAGCAGGTGGCACGGTCTCCAGGGCAGCAAAGGCCCCGTGGCCTCCATTTCCCCAGCTGCTCCCAGGTGTTGGGATGTGTGGCTGGGGTCTGGCCAGAGTGAGTTCTCTGGACGTTTGGTCCCCAGGCTCCCTCCTGTCAGACCAGGCCATGAGAGCGTGGCCATGCGGCCACTTCTGGCAGCTCCCTTCCTGTGTCACCCGCACCCTGAGTTTCGATCCTGACACCAAGGAAGGAAAGCCGCATGGGCTCCTCTCGGTTTGATTCTGATGGAAACCTGCCCCTTGGCTTCCTGTGTGCTCAGTGAAGCTTCCAGGCAGCAGAGGGCCTGTGGGCACCTGCACGTGAGCGGCCCCGCTGTGAGGGCTTCATGCGTGCCTCCTGGGGCCGTGGTGACAAAGCCCCACAGAACCCCTGCTTACAGCTGGCGTGGAGCCTGCCTCCCGGCCTGAAGCTGGGAGCCGAGTTGCAGGTGAGCAGGGTGGGTCCCTGGGAATCTCCTCAGCATGTCATCACACGGTCACCCCTCAGTGTGTCTGTGGCTGGACTTGCCCTTCTGTAAGGGCACGGGTCCAGACTGCAGGATAACATGTTATTATCTGCAACCATCTTTCCCAAATCAGGGCCAATCTGAGGTCCTGGGCTTTAGGACTCCAATATGGTTTTTTGGGGGGTGAGGGGACAAAATTCAACCCATAATAGCCTCAGAAATCACACAGATGAAATGATAGGCCTGCGTTTGCCTCGGGCATAGGCGGAGGGGTTTGGGGTAGGCATGGAGCAAGACCACCACAGGAGGCATGGGACTTCACACTGGGAGGGTCTGTCCCCACTGCGCTCCGTGGAGAGATGGAAAGAACTCTCCAGGCCAGCTGCTCACAGCGTGGAAGGGGAACGAGGCACAAGGGGTCCCCTCCCCTGCAGGGAAGCCAATCCTGGACCCCTGAACAGAGTGCACAGTCCTGCTTGGAAGCCGGCCAAGTGTCAGTGATGACCACTGGATTCCAGCACCTGGCATGGTGAGCCAGCAGGCAGAGCCGTGCGCTCTGGACTTTGGGCGTTGTCGGTGCCCCCGGCCTTGTCTGACTGGCCACAGAGACTTCTGACCTGCTGCATCTCTGCCGCCCTGGGGAGCTGGCACTCCTGCTGCAGCCCCAGGGTGCCGGGATGCTGCCCTGTCCCCTGAGGACCTGGCCCGCAGGCACCCAGCCCCTGGCTATGGGTGTGTGGGAAAGGGCACTGGCTGGTGGGATGTCACTCGGGCTCGGGGGCAGGGACAGTGCAGACACTCAATGCAGCTGGCCCAGGAATCTGCGGCGGCCATGCCTGCAGGCCTCGCATGCAGTTCCATTTACTGAGATGGCCACCGTGCGCATCTGTGACGGGAGGCGTTCAGGGGAGGGGCTGGGGGAGCAGCTGACACACAGGGTTTTCCTTCTGGAGTGATGGAATGTTCTGGAACTGGGTGTGAGTCCTGTGGGCTGTTGCATCCAGCACACTATGAGGGCGGCTTTCACGGTGTGTGAGATACACCTCAGTGTTCAGGAAGGGAGGTGCCTGGTGGTGACTCCTGAAATCAAACCTGTTGGCCCTCAGCCTCGCCCTCTGGAGGGTCAGGAATCTTCCCTCCCAGCACTGCAGGCTCGCTGTGCTCTCTCCCCAGCCTCCTGAGGGAGCACTGGATCCGGGCCAAGTACAAGCAGCGGCACGAGTTCACCCACACTGAGACACAGGAGCCCTACTCTGCAGGTAAGGGTGGTGAGGGCAGGGGTGGGCACGGCCTCAGTGCAGCCCTCTGTCTTTCTGTACCTCTCCCTCTGTATATCTCTCTCTGTGTCTGTGTCTCTCTGTCTCTGTCTCCATCTCTGTTTACCCCTCCTCCTGGACCTGGTGGACTCATTAAGGACTTGGGTGACTGGCTAATCATAATCGGTCTGACCCTGGGTCCAGCCCATGTGGCCTCCTGACATGGAGGCAAGCAAACTGTGCTGAGTGCCCGCAGCCATTCACAGCCCAACTCTGACTGCGGGGTGCATGTGGGGAGCCCCTGACTGGGGCCAGCTGCTCCTCACTGGGGTGGAGGTGCGTCTGCTCCAGGATGGCCTGCAGGGTGAGCAGTCCTGGCAGGAGGGGTGTGGACAGGAGGCCCCCAGTTAGGGGCCAAGAGGGCATGCTGTAGAGACGGATACGGTCAGGTGGCCAGGCCACCTAGTGGCTCTGTCAGGAACATGGTTTTCTGCTGCCAGGAGCTGACACCTTTTCTGAGCATGAGACCATCAGGCAGGGTGTGACCCGACACAAGGCAGCCCCACCGCCCCCCCCCCGGAGCAACTGCTTCCTGTGTTCATGGACTGTGGGCCAGGGGCTCTGGCAGCTCGTGTCCCTGGCCTCGCCCCCTCCCGAGACCCCCACGCATGCCAGTGTGCAGCCAGACTCCTTGCTGTGCCCTAGGCAGCCCTAAGGCGAGGGGCGGGGAGAGCGAGCACGTGGCCCTGCCTGTCAGACCGGCGGGTCAGGTGCACCCTAGAGCTCCTGACTCCCGGGCATGAACACCCAAGAAGTTCATGGCAGTGTGGCTCAGAGGTGGGTGCAGGCTGGGCTGACATCACATCACTGAGTTACGTCAGGACACTGCTGGTGACAGCAGAGATCAGACTCAACTAGGCATAAGGAAGATGGAAATGGATATCTGGCTTCAGGCACAGCTTGATCTGGGGTTGTGTGTTATCTGGACATGTCTGTGCCTCCTGGTTCTGCTTCTCTGTGTCAGCACCCGCCCTCCGGGTGGCAGCTAATCCGAGCGGGTCTGGTTTCTATCCCCTCATTCAGGTCCTTGGAGAAGCAAGGCAGTGAGTTTCACATGAAACTCAGGGAAAAGCCTGGTCAGGCTGGTCAGGGCTGGGCTGGGCCCGTCACCATGACTGGGGGATGACGGGTGCCTCCTGCCTGTGAACCCCGAGTGACCCTCCCAACAGAAGGTGGGGTGTAGGGCCCAGATGTGGGGTGGACACAGGGCAGCAAAGCTACACGTGTCCCCTTCCAGGCATCAGGGAAGAGGGGAGCTCTTTGCAGGCACGTTTGGGCACCAGCTCCAAGCGCTTACTGGGCTGGCCTAGGCCGCCTGCCCACCTCCACCATCAGAGGCTGGAGGCAGGAAAGACCCCCTACGGGTGCCCCCTTCCTGGGCCTGCAGCTCCTGTTCCTCCCGAGAAATGTCAACGGCACTTCCCCTGAGCTGCCAGGCAAGGGGACAGAGGGGCGACCTACGGGAGGGACAGGGGCCCTCATGACACGGGTTCATGGGACCGGCCCTCTCTCGGCACCTCTGCTGGCTTCTGGGCCCGTGGCCACCCATGGGCCCTCACCTCACTAAGCCACCCTCGGAGCAAGGGCATTGGCCCGAGAGCCCCAGCTGCTGGGGCGCCCTGGCAGGGGTGTCGAACAGCCTGTAAACCTCTGGGCTTGTGGCAGGGGCCTCCCACCCTATGCCCTGCACCCAAGGGCCCACACATACCCTTCTGGGAGAGAGGGCAGCATTTGGGGAGATGGGGCCCCACTCCTACACTGCCTCTGCTTGGGCCTCTAGACCCAAATCCTACCCAGCACTCTGTGGGTGGAGGGGCACAAATCCCCAGTGCCTCCAGCCCCTCCTCCAGCCCCATGTGCACTCCCCAGCCTTGTTCCTGGCCCTCGGTTCTTCCTCCAGGCCCCAACACAGGCCACGCGGAGGAGCACCAGGGGATCCCCATGGACGCTTCCTGCCCTGGCCCTCACGTTGCCATGGAGCCCTTTCTCACACAGAGGGGCCTGCTCACCCACCAACCGCCATGCAGAAGTTGGGGTGTCCAGAAGGAAGGGGGAACACAGACCTGGGAAAAGCCAGGCACCCTATGCAGACAGGCCTGGAAGTGGCTGCCCATGGGCTGGGACCACCCAATCCCCCACCGCAAGCCAGCCTGCCACTCCCCACCTCCCAGAGGACGAGTCCACCCAGGCTTGTCGCTCCGGGCTGCAGAGCTGGGCAGTGAGTGCAATGAAGTGGCCAGCAGGGCTGCAGGGGCGGACCCAGGTTGGTGTCCTGACAGAACTGGAGCAGGGGCAGCTCTTTGTCACAGGAAGGTCGTGCTCCCACAGGCACCACACAGAGCACGTGGCGGACACAGTGGCCTTTCGACCCTGGATGAAGGCTAGAGCGGGTGGGGTCGGCATGTTTCCCGTGTGCCACCCAGATGCTTCCTGGGATGAGGAGAGGGCGGGAACATCCTGGGAGGACACCAGGAGCCCCCTTCTCCAGGGGACAGACCACCGCACCACTGTGTGTGTGGCTGCCTGGCCGAGGGGCGTGCCCTCCGTGGGCTACGGGCCTGCAGCAGAGTCACTGAGCAGCGCTCTGGAAGGGCCTGGCCTGAAGCGGAAGGCAAGATGGAGACCCCAGGTGTGAGGGAGAAGTCGGCTGTGCGGTGTGGTCCACATGCACCCTCGGGCTGAGGGGCGTTTGTGGCAGGGGGGCCAGGTTACAAATGGTGTTGTCCCGGGTGTGTGCCCTGGGTTCCCAGTGTGTGGTGGCCAGTGACCCCACTGGTCACTGCTGGTACATCTGAGCCCTGTCTGTTCAAGCAGGACCTGGCACCCCCAACCACTGAGTCTCGCAGGGCTTGTGGGGGACGGGGATGGGGGGAAGACACAGGGCCCTGGTCTCCAGCGGATCCCAGACACAGAAGGCCAGCCTGGCACCATCTCCTGTGCTCTGAGCTGCCGCACTTGACAAGGGTCCCAAATGTGTGGGGGCACCCACACCCTGCCCAAAATAACAAGGCCACTGGACGAAGATTGACCCCCACCTGCCCCACCACAGTCCCTGCTCATGGCTCCAGGCTTCCTCCCCACACCATCCTGCCCTGAGCCAGAACCTCAATGGTGGCCTTTCACTGGGGAATAATGCCCCGTTTCCGGAGGGCCAGGCTGCCTGGGCCACCCCCAGTCCCCAGCAGACACAGTGCTTCCTGCTGTGAGGGACCATGGACCCTCTCTCCCTGCTTCCAGTGGCCCTCTGGAGATGATGTACAGGGCAGCAAACCCATCCCCACCTTTGTCCCGGATGCTATGGGGTAAACAGAGCCCTCACAGGGCAGGTGGGGCCAGGCGGTCCCTGCCTGAGTGACGGCCCACCCCCTGCCTCAGTTTCCACACCTGTGTCAGGTCGGTGGTGGAAGACTTACCTGAAGCCAGATGCAGTGGCACCCAGGTTGGATGATGCGGTCGGTGAATGAATGTGCTCTGCGTGTGTCTGGAGGTGTCATGTGGCCATCTACACCCAAGAGAGCTGAGCAGGTACCCCACCTGCCGGCGGGTCTCCACGTGAGGCCGGTGTTCACTGCCCTTGCCCCTGGAGCCTGTGTGGGTCTCAGGGTTCCAGGCAGGTGCAGTGCAAGGAGGCCCCACCCCAGCACTGCCAGGTGCCTGGGGTCGGCTTCCATGGCATGCTGCAGGGCATCATGAGGGTGGGCATTGCCCTTGGCAGCCCCTGCAGCTGCCTCCTCCCTGGGACAGGACTCGACCACCGGGCAACCTTGCCTCTGGGCCTGGGTCCTGGTGCTCGAACTGCGTAGTCCAGGGCCCAGTTATGGGCCTGCAGGCCAGAACCCTGCCCCTGCCCCAAGCCCGGGGCCCACCCGCAGCTGCCGCCGAGTGGCCAGGAGCCCATGAAGGGAGCACCCTCGCATCGCCTGGACCTCAGACTTCTCTATGAGCCAGGCCGAGAAGCAGCCCGTCCCCCAGCCCACCAGGGTCCTGGGTGCTGGCCAATGAGGGCAGGGGTCAGCTGCCTTGGACAGCCCATGCGCTGGCACACACAGCCATGCTCACATGTGTCCACATGTTCACGTGTCATTTGCAGCCACTAGTCAAAGCCAAACATTTGCTGTCCTGGGTGCTGGGCACCAGGGGCTTGTACTGGGCCCAGCACAGAGTTCCTGTTCCAGCCAGGCCCTCACCCACTGTCCCCCGGCCTCTGGCCTATCCCTGTTGACCTCGGCTGTTTCAGCCGAAATATGTGGGGGTCTGAGGTGTGGCATGCCAGGGCCTAGCTGGTGTTGGGTCATTCCTGTGGTTGGGAGGGGCTCTTTGGACAGTGCCCCTGGGTGGAGCTGAGCTCACAGGTAGACAGGAGAGAGCAGTCAGCCCCCAGGGCTGGGCCTGTCCCAGGCTTGCAGATGTGGCCTCTGACTGGCAGCCATGCCGAAGGGGCGCTGCTGCTCTGCTCTGGACCCTGCATCAGCCTCTTGGGAAATAGAACCTACAGGCCCGGACACCAGGCCCCAGCCCTATGAGTAGGCAGCTGAGGGGCATGGCCAAGGCCTTGGTTTCCTCAGTGCCTCCCTAAGCCATGGCTCTATGCCTAGAGGACGCCCACTGGGCACCACTCAGGCAGAAGCCATGGGCATGGGGCTCTTCTCCCAGCCGGGGAGGGTCACCAGAACCTGGGCACAAAGCACCCTGCCAGCTCTGCGCAAGGCTACACGGTCCCCGCAGCACGTATAACAAGGAACGTGTAACACACAGGGATGGTGTGATCTCAGCCTAGGTACTGACGCAGGGTCCCGTCCTAAGAGCTAAAACAGATGCGTCCCCCAGAGCCTCCTCCCATCGTCTTTGGCAGGAACCACCATGTCAGGCCTTTGACGTGGCCTTTCACTCAGCACATCACATCCGGGTGGGGTTGGCCACTGTGCGGTCCGCAGTGCACTCCTAAACGGAGTCCCATTGTGCAGCAGCCAATGCAGCACCGGACTGTAGGGTCGCGTCCAGTTGGCGGTCAGGACAGTCACTCACTGTGTGGAGGTGCACGCCAACAGTTCGCATTTCTCTCCTTTCATGTGGGAAGCGTACCTCATCTCTACCAGAAGTCGCTGACAGGAGGCGCCCAAACTCCCCTGGCTGCTCTGGTCTGGCCGTCTTGTGGGTGAGACTGTCTCATGGGTGTGGCATGGTGTTGCATCACCGCAACGCCAAATGCCCTGTGCTGGCCCCAGGCACGCACCACCGGAGTGCTTTCTGAGAGGCCATCTGCACCCTGCAACAGCCCCGGCCAGCCATTGCGGGGAGAATGGCCACTTGTGGCTCAGCCGGGCTCCTGGTGAGGACCAGGCTCCACTGCGCTGTCTCGCCCCTCTCGTGGACCCCGTTGCAGGCCCCTCAGGCCTCGGCAAGTCCCTGGGCCCTCGAGGCTGAGGGGCTGAGGCAGGGGCTTCCCAAGCCCAGTGTAGGGGTCTCGCGGCCCAGAGAGTGGGCTGGCTGGAGCCACAGCCAAGCTGGACTGAGAGCATGGTCAGCCATGTGGACTGTGTGTGTCACTGACCTCAGGCTGGGCCCCAAATCCGTCAACGGCTGGGCCAGGCAATCAGCCTGGCAAGTGTCCATCCAGAAATGCCACTGCCACAGAAATACACCTGCTGTTCGGCATCCCAGTGGTTTGCTGTCTGAAAGCACCCTACCTGGGAGCCAGACCCGGTGGGGGAAATTTCCCTCCAACCTGTAACTCCCAGTTCTGGTCTACAGGCTGGAGCAGGCAGGGCTCTGCTGCCCCCTGCTGGGACCCATAGGCAGGGTGGGCTGGCCAGCAGGACACAATCAATTGCCTCTCAGATGCTCTGGCAGAATGCACTTGGGGTCGTGGTATTAACAGCATGGTGGGTACTGCTGGGTGCTGGTAGGCCATCCCCAAACGTCATTACTCTGCTGGCTCCAAAGAAGCTGCAGGCAGGCTGCTCCTCTGTCTACCCTCAGCCTATGTGGGGGCCAGGGAGACTGCCCTTGGCCCACAGTCAAATAGACTTCCAGCTTTGCCTGCCCGAGAAGCCATGCAGTCAGTCACAAATAGGGCCTGGGCTGGGCTGGGCACATAGAGGGGCATGCCTGCTGGTGCTGTGGTGGGGACGGTACAGCACCCTTCCCACGGGCCCTGTGTGCACGCCTCCTGGCCACCAGAGAGGCTGAGACGCCACTTGGCACTGTCCCACGACCTACCAAGGCTCCAGCTGCCACCTCTGGACACCAGGCTGCACATTTCTATGGCTGCACGTCGAGAGCAGAGAAACAGCTCCTTGTCTCTGCGTTGGGTGTCGGATTTGGGGTTGCCCAGGGAGCCGAGAGGTGGCAGAGGTCGGCCCAGTGGTGAAGTTCGAAACGTGAGCTGGCACAGCTGTCAGGGTCTGGAGCTGCTGCGTGAGGCCCAGCAGTGCCACCCCACGTGAGCGGCGGGAAGCTGTCCCCAGAGAGCTCAAAACCTGGGGTGAGGCAGACACAAAGCTGCTGGGCAGCTTCTGCTGGGGCCCGTGGCCCCTGTGACCCCAATCCTGCCCTGGGATGTGCCCAAGGAAAGCGGGGTGCCCTCCGGAAGACACGGTCACGCCAGGCACAGCAGAAATGCTCATAACCACTGAGCACCGCCGGCAGCCAGCTGTCCACCTGCGGCTGTGGTTCTGCGTGGCGCCGGGTCTCAGGAGCGGGGCGCCGGGCTAGAGCACAGCCAGACCCCGCGTGCGGTGGCAGAGTGACAGGGCAGCGCGGGGGCGAGGGTGAAGGGCAGGCCCAGTACGGGGCGCCCTAGGAGGGGCAGCGTCCCGCTGGGGGGCTGAGTCTCCACCTGCTGCCGCCATCGCTGAGCACGAGCACCCTGGAGGCTGCTCGCAGTTCTGGGGTCCAAGCTCCAAAGCGAGGCATCAGCCGGGGGTCCCCCTGCAGGGCACATCGCTGCCGCTTCCCCAGGACTGCGGCCCCCCCGCCTCCTAACGAGGACGTGCCTGGCAGTGCAGGTGTTCTCCTGTCCCCAGACCCATCTTCAAACCCCCAAGTCCCGGCACCGTCCAACGCACCACGCAGGTGCTGAGGACGGCTCTGCCTGGCACGGTGGCGCTCGGACGTCTGCCTAATTACGGCCCACAGACCAGCGCTGAGGCCATGCTCGCTGTAGCCCCGAAAAGGCGAAGGAGAGAAGGCAGCAGCCCAGCCTGTGGGGACCCCCACCCCCAGGCCCAGGGCGGCTCCGAATCCCCGGAGCAGGATGGCTGTTTGCGGCCCCCGCCCTGCGCGGGCCGGGATGTGGCTCCAGCCCTGGGCCAGAGCGCCCCGCGGACCCCGTGGCCCTGTCTCCCCAGGATATCGAGAGGGCTTTCTCTGGAAGCGTGGCAGGGACAACGGGCAGTTGTCAAGCCGGAAGTTCGTGCTGAGGGAACAAGAGGGGGCCCTGAAGTATTTCAACAGAAACGACGGGAGCCGGGCCAGGGCAGCGCCCTGCCTTCCTCCGGGGGCTCGCGGGGGCGGGACATTCGCCGCTGCCGCGGCCTCAGCTGCCCTCGCGAAGTTTCCGGGAGCTCGGCGCTGCGCTCCCCCTACGGCTGCCCCCAGCCCCGGGGACACCCCCGCCCGCCGCTCCATGGCCGCCTCCTGGGGCCAGGCTGGTTCGGCCACGCCGGGGCAGAATGGCCAACCCTCCCTGGTGGGCGCTCCCGGGCCTGAGCGGCGGGGGCTGGCTGCCGTCGGCGGTCACCCCCCAACAAGCACATGTGGAGGTGACCCTGGGCCCCCAGACAGCATGTGGGAAAGGGTGCAGGGTACTAAAGCTGGCTGAGCACCTCCCACCCAGACCAGCTCCAGGTCAGAACGTGGCCCCGCGAGAAGCCCACAGGCCTGCAGGGCGTGGCGCTGGCGCGGGGCAGGCCAGACAGCACCTGTCTGCTCGAGCCAGCGGGGCTTTGCCTTCTCATTACCGCCTCCCTCTTCATGCCCCGGGCGGGGGAGTGTGGCCGGAGACTGAGACGCGGAAGCCCATCCCGGAGAAGATGCATAACTCGCCCAAAAACACCCAGCGGAGCTGGCGCGGCCCCGCCCCACCGCCCCCTTGCGCCTGGAGGCTCCCTGCCCCCCGACCTGAGGCCTGACCCTGCTTCCCAGGCCAAGGAGCCCAAGGCCAGCATGAAGATCGAGCATCTGAACGCCACCTTCCAGCCAACCCAAATCGGCCACCCCCACGGCCTGCAGGTCACCTACCTGAAGGACCACAGCACCCGGAATATCTTTGTCTGCCACGAGGACGGGAAGATGGGTGCGCGGCTTCTGCTTCTGGGAACTCATGGCCAACCATTTCCACAGTACACATCTTTTCTTTGGTTTTTATCTCTTGATAAACATTTTCTTTGGTTTTTGGTTTTTATCTCCTGATGAATATTTTCTTTCTTATTTTTCTCTCGATAAACATTTTGTCATCTGTTATACGGTCACCAAATAGCTAGGTCCGTGACTTAATAATTCGCGGGAGTGATTTCCTATACCTTTGACAGTTCCATAGTGCTTCTGACAGTTATGCACTTTATTTTTGTCTCTGGGAGGCTGAGAGGGGGTCTCTCATGACCTCAGCTGCCTTCCCCAGGGCTCTGCTACTGCGCAGTGGGTGTGCTTGGTGGAGGATGAGGATCAGGTCTCCAGACGTGCTGCCTTCCACCTTAGCGAGCTGAGGGCAAGGAGCTGAGCAGTTCCACCAAAGGGACAGTAATGAGCGAGAAAGGGGTCTGCAGCAGAGTGGGAGCCTGGACCACGCTTTCTGCCCCCCCTCCAATCCATGCCTTAGATATAAACATAATGCTCACTTATAACCTCTTTCTCTATGTCAGGTACCAGGCTAGAAGTACATGGCATACAATTTTTCCCCCCTCACATCCACTAGAATCCTGACAAGTAGGAAACATTAGCCCCATTTACAGATGAGGATACTGAGACTCAGAGACATCAAGGTACTTTCACAAAGCTCGTGAGTGGTGGGTCAGGATTTGAACTTTAGAGTCTACATGAGTAGCCCCTCCTCTGCCACTTTACCTGCTCTGCGAAGTGAGTTTGTAATCCCACCCCGGTTGTTGTTGTGGGGATAAGAGGAAATAACATCTGTGAAACCCCTGGTACCAATAACTGAATCCCTTTCTTCCTTCTTCCTCCTCAACCCACCCCCGTGTGGGCACTTCTGCCTCCTCAAATCTCCCCTGCCTTCCCTGGGGTTGACTTGGTGTGCAGGTCAGACAGGTGACCTGGGGAGATACCGCTCAGGCTGTGGGCACTTTGCGCCCTTTTGCCTATTGGTAGCTGTGGTTGGATTGGATGAGCCCTACTAGGTTGCAGCCCAGAGATTGAAAAAACATGCGCACATATGTGCAGACAAGCACAATGGGCTCTCACATCCCTGCACGTGCACGTGTGCATGGGGCATGAACATGCACGTGGCCCCGCGTGTGGACAGTTTCCCCTGAGCCATCACACACTGCTCTGGTGAGTCCGAGGGCACGTGGTAGGAGAAGACCACAGCAGATGGGGGAGGGATTTGGACTAAGGTTGGGAGAAAGAGTGGCCCTAGAGCTTGCAGGGAGAAGAGGGAAAAGTAGAGGCTGTGGTCCCCCAGGGACATTCAGACATCCTCCAGTACCTGCACCACTCACGGCCACAGCCACAGTCATGAAGATCCAACCCATTCATGGAGCAGACAAAGCGAGACCCAGAGGGGCCATCGCCCTGTGTAAGGACACACCATGTGTAGATGGCAGAGTCAGGGTAGAACACAGGCTCCTGAGCCAGGACAGGTTCCCCTGAACTGTGAATCCGAGGCAAGGACTTGGTAGAAGTGGTGTGGAAGGTGATGCAGGGTGTAGGAACAGGGCAACTGGGAGAGTGACATGGGGAAGGAAGAAGCCAATGCAAGAGAGTAGGACCCAGGTTGCCACTGTGGCACCATGAGCTCAGATCTGCCAGGCCCTCTGCAGAGAGCACAGAGCCTCCCAGAGCTGCCTGTCACCTCCGATCCCCCCAGCTGTGGAGGCTCGTCCGGGATGGAGGTGCTGAATCTCCTAAGCTGCACATGCATGAGGTCCCAATGAGCTCTGTGGTTACTTACCCCCACACCTAGGCAAAGATTCAACATCTCCTTGAGCACAGTGAGACAGTCGTGGCTGAAATCAAGGGGTCAGGAGCAAGGGAGTTGGAATCAGGGGTGTCAGTTGCATTCTGGGCACCAAAATGCATCTGCCGTTTACATCAGCTTCCTTTGGGCAACGCCTTGATAATTCATACATCTGTGCTCCCTGCACCTGGCAGGATTGCTCACTCTGAATAATACCAGATAACATGTACTAAGCCTATGCTATATGCCAAGCCCTGTTCCTATTACTTTACATATATGAACTCATATAAACCTCCCAACCACCCTGCAAAGTCAGTATATTATTGTTTCCATTTTACAGATGAGAAAACTGAGGCACAGGTAGTAAATGGCAATGGTGGGATATGAACCTGGGTCGGAAGTTTGAGTCTCGAGTTCCCCTCTTACAATACCCCCACTCCCAGCCCAGGAGGGGTGCCGGCTACCCCAAGAAGAGCTGTGGGCTATTTCATGTGGCCAACAGCGGGCTTAGGGCACCTTCTGGGGAGGCCTTTGGGGCAGAGCATATGCCTAGCACCCCAGAGAATGGGGCTCCCTTGGGGAGTGCCAGGGGAGAGTGTTAACCCCTGCAGGCCTCCCCTGGGACTGCTCTGTGCAGACACTTCCCAGCTCTTTCCTCTGCCTCTGGCTGCCTTCCGGTGCCTGGGTCTCGGTGGAGTCTAGTCTCACAACCTGGAGATGCAGGCATAGAGCTGGTGAGAAATAGACACCCAGATTAAGGATCAAGGGGCCACTGCAGCTCCATTTCCAGCACCTGTGGTAAGAGAGCTGCTAGGTCACTGATAGCTGGGAAGCCCGCCAAGCCACACGTGCCTGCTGACTGCTTCTGAATGCACCCCTCCCTGGGAGCTCAAGACCTGCTCCTCTCTGCCCACTTGGGCAAGGGGTCAAGGCTCACTGAGTGGGCGCAGATGCAGTGGGGGAGGGTGCGCTGGCTGAGAGTTTATTCTGAATGAAGCTGTGTTACAAACATCACTGCGTGTGATCCTTACAGGCCTGGGAGTTGAGTGTTTCCGTCTTACAGATAAAGACATGGATACTCAGAAAAGTGAGGCCACGTGTCCTACATCACACAGCCAGTAGGGTCAGAGCAGGGATCCCAGCCCTGGTCTGGCCGACTCCCAAGCCTGGCCTCTGAGCGTCTGTTATGCTAGAATAAGCACTGCAGCTACTGTTTCTGGAGCATTCTGAGCAAGCTTTAGGTAAGGGTTTTATAGACAGCATCTCATTTAATCTTTGCAGCCACCCATTTTATGGATGAGGAAACAAGCTCAGAAGAAATGAAACCAACTGCACAAGATCACATGGCTCAGAAGCAGGAGAGCTGGATTTAGAACCCACATCTGGCTGCCCTGTATCACTCTGACCATTGTACTGCCTCCAAAACCCCTCTAAGGCCCCCACTCCAAATAGTCAGGACACATGGGTGACAAACCTTCCTAGAACACCCAGCATGAACCATAACACCCTCCCTGCAGCCCCTGTGATCTGTGCTCAGGTTGTTCAAACCTCCCTCTCTGTGTGCTGCCAGAGGTAGAAAATGGGGTCAAAGTCTCTGGCATCAGAGTGAATGCAAGATGACAGTCCTGTGGCCTGCAGGTCTGGGGGCAGGAGGGAGTGGAAATGGGTTAGTATCCGGGGCAGTGCTGACCCAGTTTGTGGTTTGTTTTTCTAAGCCTTCCTCGGGCCCCTCAGCCCCTGCCCATCTGGACTGGGTGAGTGGGCTCACCCCCACCCAAGGGGGACCTGGGGACACTGGGACAAGCCGTCCCTCTTTGCCTCTGCTGGGAAAGCATGTGCCTGGTGCACTCAGGGCCAAGGGAGGCTGCCTGAGAGCCTGCAGCAGGCCTGCCTTAGCAGGAGCAAGGACTGGCTCAGCAGGCCCTGGGAGCCATGCCAGGAGCCATTCCAAGCCAGTGGTTTCTAAACATGCATAAGAAGGACATACAGACAACTGGGAAAACTTCTGCTATTGGTTAAGGCCCCACTCTGTGCCAGGAAATTTATATACCTCAGAAAGGATGGTTGCAGTGTATGGAGGTACCAGGACTATGTTCAGTATCCCTATTACAGATGAGGAAAGGGAGGCTCAGAGATGTTCAGTGACTTGCCCAGGGTCACACAGTAGGTCTGCTTTAATTTTTTAATTAAAAAATGTAATGCTTTTAAATGATAAAATGATTTAAGCCCAGGTGTTTCTGCTTTCAGAGACTCCAGCTTTTCCCCCATCCCATATTGAGGCTCACCAGATCTCTATTCCGGAGCAGTGGCTCCTAGTCATGGAGGAATTTATTAAAAATTCAGAATTCCCTTGGAGATTCTG
>JAVSCE010020008.1:0-80243 GCA_032199065.1 Smutsia gigantea | reverse complement strand
GATAATACATTACAAAGAAGGCTAAATCATTTTAACTCCCAAAGACACCCCTTCATTAATGTTTCAGTGAGAATAATTTTACATATTTCTTTAATGCATATATGCCATTTTTGTCATATTCTTTTAAAGTAAACTTTTAATTTCATTGTCTTTTTAAAATCTCTTATACTTGTTTCATTTGTTGAGCAATATTTATGTGGAACATAAGTGAAAGGGCATCAACTAAGTGAGAGTAACATTTCTGATACATCAAGGCATGGACCTTTGGTACACAACAATCATTTTACATTGTTAGAAAAACCTGAAATCTCACAGTTCAAGAAAATCTTAAATCTACCATCTTCCAGCCCTATCTCCACGTCATCTGTCATTCACATGCTGGAGGCACTGTCCCTAGTGTTAATGCTGTGAGGGAGATTTAGGTCTCTGTTGTCCTTGGCATCCAATTAACAGCCCCAGTATAGATTCTAAATATCATTGTACAGATCAGGCTAAACACTGGGTTGTTAGCACCAAAAATGTAAAATGCTTAAAAAAAAATCACAACTGCGGCTGCCAATAATAAGTCCTCAGAAAAAGATATTTAATTAAAATTTTTATACTCAGGGCATTATAAAGAAATCTTTATAGAATGAGAAACATATTAAGACAAATTTATTTTTCAAAGCTTAAGAATTTAGGATGACACCTATATGTCCAACAAATTCAATATTTATCTTTCTCTCACACCTAAAGCATTCTCCCAATATCAGAAAGCTTAATGTTTCAAATGGGAGATTTTGAGTTTTCTATTGTTATTCTTAGAAGTAATATCTGGATTCTGAAAGTAAGCAGTTGAGAATGATTCAATCAAGACCATTGTTGAAGTAATTTAAACTGGAGTGTCTCATTACTTGTAGTCAAAAAGCAATTTCTCTATGGTTGTTATCATTCACTTTAGTTCAGCTAAAACAGACATAAAAGAGCCAAACTGAGTGAAAAGATTTAGCCCTCTGGCAATTTCAGTTACAGAAAATAGTCAATAGGTTAATTTAATTGACATACGACATGGCTTTTATATGAATGTAATATAAGATCATATGGAATCATGTACATATTTTGACTAAAAATGACTTGCATACTTGGAACAATATTTAAAAAGCTAACATTTATTAAGCACTTATTATCTGCTCTGAAAGTATAGTTAACATAATTACCATAACAATTTCATGAGGTAGGTTCCAATATCACTGTTTTTACAAAAGAATAAAGTAAGATCCACTGATTTAAGTAAATTGTTTCAAGTCACACAACAGCAAGTAGAATATCTATGATTTCAGAGCTCTCTCTCCATCTTTACTATGCAATTCTGCCTTGCTTTAAATTACAAAAGTGTAGAATTATGGTGCACAAATGCAGCAAAAAGCCTGTTAACAAAATGTCATCAATTAATTAATAACTCAGTTAAATTGTGTCAAATATTGCTGTATAGTGATGAGACATTGCAGTGTTCTAATTTTAACAGAGAAGACCTATGATCCATACTGGAGTCTCATTTCTTGACATTATTCATGAATATATATTTTTATATCATATACTTTATTATTTTTTGCTAAATATGACTCATTCATATAGGCAATTAAAAATAAGGGTAAATACCTAAAATAAAATGGGAAAGAGGAGACGAAGAACAGCAGGATCTACAGTTGAAACTGAATGTGTGCATGCGATGAAAAACATCAGGGTGTGGAAATGAGGAGAGATTTCTAAAGGCAGAACACAGACGTTATGGAAGCAAAGACTCTCTATGGAGGGTTTCTGATTAACTGCACTGAGTATTTAGTAAATGCTAATGCTCTTTCTAAACTTGAGTATGTGAAAAACTCCAAGATGTCATCCACAGGTGAACAGGTCATTCTGAGCTCAAAGTTCAAATTAAATGCCAGAGAAGCACTTAGCCCCAACTCAGTTCACTAAGAAGGGTGTCTAAACAAATCTCACATAGCCTATGAAGAAAAGGCTGTGGACTTTGTTTCACACCCCACAGAGGTATTTTTTTATGCTGATGCTAACATGGTTTCTCACTTGATGTAGTAGCAAAGATCAGAAGCAGAAAAGATCAGAAACAGAAAATCAGGAAGCTTCAGTGATTGCAGAGAGTAGAGAGTTAATGTAATGAGGTATATATGATAGAAGCTTCAGAGGAAAGCAGAAAAATAATTATAAAAGTTAAGACAATACTAGGCAATAATCAGTTTCCAACTGAGTCACCAGGATGATCATATATACGCAGTTGGGAAGATATGAAAGCACATAATTTATTCTAGAGATTTTTTTATATAAAATAATTTAAAACAATCCTGACACTTAAAGGACTCTTTATATTAAACTTCTTCCACTTGATACAATGATAAAAAGGTGCTATTAGCATTTTCATTATAATACTGAAACAATAATAATCTAAGTATGTATTTTATGTTTAATGAGAATACTTTTCTATGAAGTACCCAAAACCTTTTAAGTGAAATGTAATTAACTCATCAAACATTACTGAATATCTGTGAGATGCCAAATTATACAAGATTCTCAGAGAGAAGAGACAAATTCAATCAAAGGGCTCCCGATTGGAAGTAGACATGGTAAGATATAAAAAGAAATATGAAGGAAGAAAAATGATTACCAGAGGAGAGAATTTTGGCTGGTGGTATAAATATGCCATGTAGACATAATTAGAATAATTGAATCATTTGCCTTAACACCTGTGCTTGCTGGAAATTTTCTGATAGTTCAATAAGATTCAGTTTTTTTTTAAAGAATAATGCCACAGCATGAGAATTTAGATGAGTAAACTACTATCCCATAAGGGTGAATCCAACTGACAAGACAATTGAGGACAAATAATATGCATAAATATGTTTCAGTTATGTCCATCTCCAGTAGAGTGTTTAAAGAGATTGTGATATTTTCATTCAATGGACTAGCTTACAATAATGAAGAGCACACACCTGATACATGTAGCAACATGGATGAACCTCCAAAAACATTATGATGAGCAAAACAAGCCATGTACACGAGTGCACACTTTTCTGATTCTACATATGTGAAGTTAAAGAACAGGCAAAAGTTATCTATTGTGACAGAAGTCAGAAGAGCAACTGCCTCAGGTAGGGAAGTAGTGACTGGAAAGAGGTAAAAGAAAACTTTTCCCAGTTAATGAAAATATTTTCTACCTTGATCTAGGTGGTGGTTACATGAGCAGATATATTGAGCTATACACTTAAGATTTTCACAGCAAGTAAACTGTATCTGAATTGAAAAGGAAAAACATGCCTCACAATCAAAGGAAAAGAGGCAAAAAACAAGGAAATCTAAATGACATACACAGAGTAAAGGGATTCAATACCTTCTCCCAGTTGTTTGATTTTTTCCTAATAGGAGGAAGGAAGAGAGGGAGGAAGAAAAGGAGGGGGAAGAAAGAAGGAAAAGGAAAACAGTTCAATGATTGACAGAACAGGGCATTCTGGAAGTCCCAATTTGAACAACAAAATTTCGCTTTTGAAACGCAATTCCATAAAACTAAACAGGGCAATCATGTAAGGCTGTAACTTCTAATTCTTTTTTATATCAATAGTCTATCTTCTCCCCCATAAATGTATTTAATTAGAATTTTATTAATTAGATTTCAGACACTTCCTGTCGATTGTATTAAATAGCTCAATACTCCTGAAAAATCATGCATGTTAGTGTACCATTTTAAGTGTGAAGTCCAGTTAAAAGGCAGGCCTTGTACCTGTGGTGACCTGGCGCTTACTCGCAACACGCACGATTACAAAAGCACTGCAAAACTAGTAAAGGGCTTAAGGAATAGTTCTGGCTCTTTATTAATGTCACACATTAATAAATATAACATTTAGCTTTGCTTGACATCATAGATGCCACAAGAGGACTGTATTGCCGATTTTTTAAAATATGAAAGTAGAGGGAGGCAATTTATCCCCAAGCTAATTCACATGAATGAGCTGATCTAGTCTTTAATGTTTGATATCTGTATAAAGAACACATATTCTAAAGTAATGACACTGAAAATATATCTGAAATTGATTTTCAGTATTGATACATCCCTCAGAAATCTAGTAACCTAGCCCTGTCTTTCTATAGCAGTTTTATTTTGCCCATGATCAATGAAACTGGCTATATAATATATGAGGTTATGAGACAGAATATGAAATAGAATAAAAAAGTTATCTTCAAATATCCTCTGAGAGGATAAAAATGGAGGATTGCCATTTACAACTGTCAAGAGAAGGAATTAATTTTAAATCATTTTCTATTTCTACTGCCTGATGTGGTAAAGTCGGGTGAATAGAAGGCCATTGTCTTTATTCATTAATTTAAAGAGATTGTTAGAAGACAGAAATCTCTTGGAATTGTTATGCCTCTGTAACAATCTTTTCTAAAAACTATGACTCTTAGAGAATATTTTATTCTCTTCTAACTTTCTAACTTTCTAATGTTGTCATAAGGATGAATTAGGGGCATGCTGTCAACAGATTTCCAATGTCTGTCCCTTGAAGTTCATCTGAGGGTCTTCTGTCTTCCTTACACTTGCCAAGATAGCATTTTATCACAAAGAACTTGATCTAAATTAGATAAAGAGGAATGTTTAAATGTAAATCACTGATATCTGATATTTTTCCTCATATGCCAAAATGGATCAATGTCCATAAATAAAACTACAAAATGACTACACTATGATATTGCCAACTTTAACCTTCCCAAATACTGAAATTTTTAACAGTGATCGAATTGAATCCTTTATTGATGTGCTAACAAGCTGGATACCAATAAAGCCATACCAGTGAATTGTTTTCTGCAGAAAATATAAGCTCAAAGGTCAAAATAGCCAAAAGACAATGTCCCTATAGGACTACCTGTGCATATGTACTTTCAATTGGGCAAGAATACATATTTTTGTAAATACATAAAAATAAAGGTTAAAATGTATATTTTAGCATACGCATAATTTTATAAATATACATACATGTAAGGTATATACAAAATATGTATGCATGCTTCTTTCAAATAAAGAAAATAGGTATCATGTAGATGCCTATTTCTTTAAAATTCACATTGAAATACTGCCTAGCCATTCCTGCAGAAATGAAACAAAGGAAATTAAAATGGGATCTGAAAATAAATGTTGACTACTGAAAAAAAAAGTTATGATTTCACATTTATGAATTCATTTCTTATGCATTTGAAATTATTATGTGCCACCATTATAGCAGTATTGAGAAGAAACCTGGAAATTTTCAAACCCTTAAAAAAAAGGAACAAATATTTTAATTAAACAAAACTTACAAGATAAGTGTGCTTTAATTCCCTGGAATTCATAACATTTTACAAGATGATCCCAAAGCTATAATTTTGTTCCCCTTAAATTCTGGTTGTATAAACACAGCTATGGTTCATCTTCCTTTAATGATACAGATGTGAAAGGTATTCTCATAATGTGCAGACCTAATCTGACTGATTAGCTAAAGAGCAGATTTTTGTCATACAAAATCTACCACATATGTGCAAAAATGAATTTCAAAGCCTTGCAAATAACCTCCAAATACTAAAACTTACGAGATCTTGGGTGAGGCATACACAGGTGTTGCCCGTTTCACCATCTGTACAATGAGAAGAGTGATCTAAAATAGTCTCTGAAATCCCTTCTAGCTCAAATCCATGATGATACTGACCTCTGCTATTATCACATTCTATGCTATGAAGCTATTTTCACTTAGTATTGACAACCATAGTATTTTTGCCACATGGAGGAGATGAAATAATACATATTGGTAGGTCAGTTATGTTCTTTATTATCTCACTTTTCCAAGGGGTGACTCTGAAGGAAAAATTGGGAATTTGTCTTTGCAATTTATTAAAATGAACCACATGCCCAAATATACCCACTGAAGACTCCCTTCATCCACTGTTTCTATTTATTACATAAACCACAATTACATTTCCAAGAGTGACTCTTGGTGTCCTTCCATTAGCAAATTGCTGGCATGCCTTTTCCTAAATGACAATTATCAATTATAACTCTTACTACTTTTTTTCTTAAAGTACATTTACCTAATGTTTAATTTATAAGTCATTTCCCAGATGTATTAGTAATAAATGGTTGAAGGAGGCAGATAGGTCTCCAACAGGAAAGCATCATGCTTGCTGTTTACTGGGAGTCCTCATTAAAAAGGCATCAGGAGAAAGCAAAATAAAAACAACCTGGTGAACCTTCACAATTGGTCTCAAGGGATATGTAACTCCAAGGATATCGATACCAAAATGCCTTAGTCCAAACTACCTCTTATATTGTACAGAAAAGATTTATTTGGTGATACACTGTTTGTGTGAGATAGTTGCTTATGATCGGAATGAAAACAAAGCAAAAAATAAGTGCTACTTTATATCACATATTTTTCCACTAAACAGTATTTTTCATAGGAGGACAATCAAATCCTTCTCAACAACCATGCTGCTCATAAATGAAGTAATTTTAAATGTATCACAAATGTTTGCCATGTATGTAGACAAGTGCACAGATACATGCATACATTCTGTCCAGAAATATGTACACATATATTATCAGTGGTATGGCAGTGAACAATTTAGATTTATCACATATGGATTACTTCATGCAATGAAGATTTATCATATATAGTGATTAATCTTTTAATTTACCAATTTTTAAAATACTGACTTCTTAAAACAAGACATCCCTTTGAATAGATGGGGACAACTTTTCATGACTGCATTTGTTATCTGTCAGGCATCAAATCTGACATTTTGACTGATTTCTATTATCAGTTGTAACATTCATACATGTTTCCACCTTCTCATGACCCAAAGAGGGAGTATCATCCATGTGATAGATGAGGAAGCAACTACAAGGAATGTGGCCGAAGGATGTGTGCTAAGAGTACTAAAATACAGCCACACCACCCCAATCCCAGTCCAGTGTTCATTATATTTGTTTTATGATTTTTCTATGTTTTAAGTCATTCTCCCACACAGTGAGGTGGATTTATGGCAGTTACATTCTGAAAGTTACCAGATCTTGGTTGACCTATAGATCAAGAGGTGTATAAAACAGATTTGTAAAGAAAAAGAAAAACCCTAAAAGTATGTCAAATCTCAGCATGATTCTTTGGATATAACTGGATTTCTCAGAATCTACTAGGCAACTGATTAATCTCAATAATTTTTCCTCTTTGTTTCTAGCTAAATAAGATACAAATAAAAATAATTTCCCTTTTGGTAGATCTTCTTTCCAGATTCAAATACACCTTTTATACTATTAATCAAACCTATTCATTATTGTCAGATTTAGATAATAATGCATGAACTAAACAAATGAACCAAGTACATTACATGCTTAATTTTAAGTCTCTGCTTTACGTAAAAAAATTCTAATGTGATATACTGGAATCAAGAGCATTGAATTCAAATTTGTTTTTCCTCATACTTGGTTCACCTGCTGGCATAAGCATTTATGAATGTTTCAATTCTCAAGTAACTCATAGCCTAATACTCTGGATAGCAGTTTGAACATTTTAGCTCAAAAGTTGGCTGTACAAATAGTACATATAAAACTATTGATCAGTTGACTAAATTTGTTCTTACATTTAGATATTTCTCTTAGGAAAATAACACATGTTTAAAATAATATATAAAACAAAAAAAATGTGCCTGTTATCCTACTATCGAGAATTCATCGGGCAACATTTCAGTTTTAACTGAATCATTCACCTATTATTGGACCTTTAGGTTATTCTTTGCTCTTATAAATAACATGATGATGAACATTTTCACATCTAATTTCCTGGCTGAATTTTTGGTTATTAAATTAAATTGACAGATTTTTGTTCATTTGCTTCTTAAGAACACATTAACAAAGCATTTTCCTGATCTTCCAAATCATGCAAGTATAAAAAAATCCTGTTTAGAGCAATAGATACTGGCCTGAGATTCAAGTAAAAAGCTGCATTAAACAGAAACAAAAGGACAAATACTACGATTCCACTTACATGGAATAGGCTAATACACAGAGACAGTAAACAGATCAGAGATTACCAGGAGCTGGAGATGGGGAGGAATGGGATTCAATACCTTCTCCCAGTTATATGGGAGAAGGTATTGAATATAGTGGCTTACTGGTTTCAGAGTTTCCCTCCAGAAGTGAGAAAAAATTGTGGAAATAGATAGTGGTGATGGTTGTATAACACTGGGAGCAAGACTGATGCCACTTAGTTGTACACATAAAAAATGTAAAAATGACAAATTTTATGTCATACATATTTTACCATATTTTTTAAAAGTTGAAGTCAGCACATAATAATTAGAACCAACTAATTCAATGGGAATTTTAAACATATATATGTAATAATAATAGCAAGCTTTCGAGTATATACTACGTCAAATGCTTTGATAAGTACTTACCTATTGTATCTTATTTAAAACTCAAGGAAGCTGAGGCTTAAAAACTAGGGTAAGTTTTGCATGTTCACAGTCTTAAGCAGAAGAGGCATGACTTTTACAACAAGTCTATACTGCTGTCTAAATTATACTTCACATGCTTGGTGTGTAACCGGCTCTGTATCGTTATGCTTACTTTACATGCAAGTGACATTCAGTGAGGTTTCATCCGTTGCCCAATACTACAAAGCTAGTTAATGGGAGAACCAGACTTAAAAAAAAATTATTTTAGACTAAATTAGCAAAAACAGTATAAAGAATTTCCATATACTCTTCATCCAGTCTCCCATGTTAAACTACATAAACATAGTGCCATGATCAAAACAAGAAAACTAGAAACTTTCATCAGATTTTACCAGTGTTTTCACTAATGCCCTTTTCCTTTTCCATGATATAATAATACAATGAAGAGTATGAGTAAATAATATCGTGGAGTGTACCTCAGTTTGGGTTTGTCTCATGGTATGCTCTCATGATTAGACTGTGTTAAATATTTTCTCAAGAATCAAACAGAAGTGATTTGCTCTTCTCAGTGTATCATGTCAAGGGGAACATAACATCCATATATCTCACTGGAGATACTAGCCATGATCCCTTGGTTAAGGTACTGTCTACCAGGTTTTACCACTATAAAGTCTTTATTTTCCCCTTTTTAATTAATATAGATTTAGGTGGAGATGCCTTGAGAGTAAGAAAAGTCTGCTTTTCCTCAAACTTTCATATACTAATTTTAGCACTCATCAGTGGGTCTTGACTATAATAACTATTACCAAGGTTTCCTAATGATGATGATCTTTTTTATTCCTTGTATTTATTCATTGGATTTCTTCCATATGGGAGAGGTGTGTCTTCTATCAATTTCAATATAGACTCCTGTATATTTATTTTATTCTAGGAGTTAATAGTCAACATTATAGTAGTTTAATGAGCTGCTCTAATTGTCCTGCTTTGGCCATTGGAAGTTCCTTCATGCTGACACCTGTGTCCTTTAACATGCCCCCTCATCCTTTTAGAGCAGGTATTTACTTCTTTCACAAAAAAGATGCTCGAAACTCAAAATGTACTGTCCCTGCCCCAGGCCTGGAATCAACCACTTCTGCGAGGAACCCTTAAACAATGGTACTTAAATGCTAAGATTTAGGTTCTAGGTGTGTACATTGTTACTCTAGTGTTACTGTTTCTAAGCCCACTCAGAAAAAAAAAATTTGTAAATATATATATTATACTGACAAAAAGCCAGACATTTAATGCAGGCATTTTCACTTTCCCAAACAATATCCACCCCTGTCCTAAATCTGGTTTGTAATCTGGTAGAATTCACAAATCAGGAAGGAATAGAGAGATAATAAGCCAGTTATATGAATAATTAAAACAAGAGGAGGAGGAAAATAAAGGCCTGGTTTTCTCTTATTAGGTTAAGGACTAACAGATGTTCTTTACAAGGAGAGGAACTCAAAAATACTTTAAATTATAAGTCTAGTGCATCTGAGAAAAACTCAAACTCAGTGCCTTTGTTTCCTTGTCTATGAAATGGGGATCACCTCTACCCCCTAGAGAAGTCATGAAAATAACGTAAGATAATCATTGTGAGGCACTTTGCAAACACTCATTTCATACTGTCCTATATGAAAATGCTTACTACAAAAAAAAAATTACCAGCATGTGACAGGCAGAATTATAAATATCCTTCCAAGATTCCCATTCCATGATTATTCCATCAATAGAAATCTAGATTCTGCTGTGAAAGTACTTTGCTGATGGAATTAAGGTCATTTACCAGCTGACTTTAAAACAGAGAGATCATCCTGGATCATAGGTGGGCCCAAGGCAATCACATGAGCCCTTAAAAGCAGAAAAGGAAGGGAGAAGAGTTTATCAGATGTGTATGAATTAGGAAGATGAGGCCAGAGAAATGAGGCAGCATGGGAGGGCAGAGAGGGGAGAGGAACTTGACCCACCATTTCTGGCTTGAAAGAGGACCACGAGCCAGGGTATCCAGGTGGATTCTAGGAGCCAAGCCTGACTCCAGCAAGGAAACTGGACCTCAACCATACCATCACATGGAACTGCATTCTGCCAATAGCTTGAATGAGCCTAGAAACAGATTCTCCCCAACATCTCCAGAGGGGGCCAAGGATCTGGCTGATCCCTTGCTTTCAGTCTTCTGATACCCTTAGCAGAGCCATCCTATGCTCACACTTCTGACCCATGAAAATTGTGAGCTAATAAATGGGCATTTTTCAAGTCCCTATGTTTGTGATAATTTTTTAGGCCAGCAATAAAAAACAAATACAAGAGATTTCTGAAGAAAAAAAATGATTTAGAGAAATGAAACAATTATTTTCATAATCTATGTCAACCATACAGTCTCATATGTAATGACTGCAGTAGACAGATAATAGGAATCAGAAATACTTGACATGAGGAAATTGAACAGTATTACATAGACAATCTGCACTTAGAGGGCCGACTATATAATCTCACCAGTCTCTATTTGAGACCCATATGACCCACAAACCAACCTACACTTATTTTCTAAAGAGTAACACGATGATAAGAATAGAAAGAATTCAAGATCTGGATTTAAAACCTTACAAAATTTAATCCAGACTGTATCTAATTCAGGCAGTAATCAAGTGACCTTTGAAATTTTATCACTTCTAAACCTAAATTTCCACATCTTTAAAAAGGGCATAAATAGTAGCTATTTTGGTTTAAGTGGGATAGTATAAATGAAATTTTTTTACAAATAGAAATTATATAAACTATCATCAGCTTGTGCACATTATTTGGTGATTCTCAGAAAATGATAAAAATAATTGTTGTTGGTCAGTTTAGCCTAGACTGCTAATTTACTAAGATTGATTTACAATTAGCTCATTAACATTTACCTCGTATATTCTTCTACCTTGAGATTATAAATTGGATATATTAAAAGGTAGTTTGCGGTTTATAAAGAAAGTAGGAATGGAAGAACAGAAGTATGCAGAGTAACATTATGCTAATCCCCAAATTTCCAAATCAGTAAAAAAAGGAGACCAGGTAAAGAAAGTAAAATCAGAAAAACAAACAAAAAAAATTCCCCAAGCTCCTTGCTATAAGTTGAATTGTGCCCCTCATACAAATGTTGAAGTTTTAACTCCTGGTATCTCAGAATATGAAGTAATTAGTCAAAATGAGTTCACAACGGAGTAAGGTGGACCCCCAATCCAATACAACTGACATATTTTTAAAAAGGGAAATTTGGACACACACACACACACACACACACACACACACGGGAGTGAAGGCAAAGATCAAGGTGAAGCTACTATCTACCAAGGAACACCAAAGACTGACAGTAAACCAGAAAGGCCTGGAGCAGATTCTCCCTCACATTCCTCAGAAAGAACTTTCCTGCAAAAATCGTGATCTCAGACTTGTAGCCTCCAATCTGTGGGACAGTAACTGTTATTTAAGCTGCCTAGTCTGCGGTCCATTGTTATGGCAGCCAGAGCAAGCTAGTGCACTCTGTTCAAAAGGGAAGATACACAAGCAAGTATTACAGTGAATTTATCCTGCAGAGCACTTTAAATAACTTTCAAATACCTTGAGTACATTTAATTCCTTAATAAATCCTGAATCATAAGGAAGGTGGGAATGGCTATTGTTGTATTTTACGGGAAACTAGTGGATATATAATTGGAGAGGCTTGCTTAAAATAAATGAGGAAGAGGAGGCAAATCTTGAATCTGAATATTTTAAGTTTGAATCCTTTCCTGGTGCTATTCAGGCAATTTCCATTTGGCTCAATTCCTCATTTCTGCCCCTAAACTCAGATGAGAGAATATATCAAACAGAAATGGTAAGGGAGCTTAGACCTTAGAATGAATGCTTAGTACATGATAAAATCTCATTAGGTTCAGCTTCAAGGGGGTTGGGGGTCAGAACCCTGAAGAAAGGGTACAGCTGTCCTGGCAAGGCAGTGTCCACAAGCCCGGTGTCTTGATCAGACTGTTAAAACAAACCTGCCCAAGCTGGTCAAGAACAGTTCCAGCAGAGCATGTGTCACAGACCTCATCTTTGTCCGATTCTGTTTTATTAGATTACAGTCCAGCAGATGTTCTTTGCCCCTAGAGGAGCTCTAATGTATTTTAAATTCCCAGCCTGGCTCCTCTGAGAAATTACTCAAAATCCAGGTACTATTTTGTTGGTGAACAAAATTGCTTCTGTAAGATTAACATATTCAATCTCTAAAGCTTTCAGTTAAAGTTTACCTGGCGATGCACTGTGGTGAACAAACAGCCACACTTGTGTGGTGAAAAGTTTTAACCTCTACAAAGTTTACAGCCTATCTAAAGAGCAAACTATTATTAGCTATAGAAGCAATGGATTCAGAATCCCTGAAGAAAACATCAGTCTAGGTGCACTGTTCATTCTGAATAAGAATGAAATAATTCCTTCTTTTCCTTGTTTGTTCCCTTACCCTTGAATTCCTTGGACTGTCTCCATACTACATCCCACTTGAGAAAGCCAGAAAAAACAAAATATCATAAACCTATTATTTTTACAGAAAAAAAGAGGTTCTAAAGTGTGAAGTAATTTACACACAAAAGCACATTCAAGTGAAAACTATCTTTTGTTATCTCAACTTCTGCACTGAAACTCCAACAAAATAGCTACTATTCTACATTATCCCCAGTTATCTGAGAGACTTCTGAATGTCATCAGGCAACAGTTTATTGATTGGACACAGGGGAGATACCGTATGATAAAAGCAAAATTAAACAGGAAGATTTCTGTAGATGGATTCACCACTAACAGGCTCGATGACCTTGAGAGGCTTTATGGGAATTATCTCCTCATTTGTGTAATAAATTACATGATCTCTGAGGTCCATTTCTAATCTAAAATTATGAGATCCAAATAATGTAACTGCCTCTTCAAGGCCTATTGAGAAGTAATTCTTGATTGTGATTTTGGAAAACCTGAAGAAAAAACTAACTCTAAATAGAGACTGATTAAAGTGGGAATAGCTAGATCATTTCCATCTCAATATTTGGTATATACCTTTAAGGTGGAGAGTAGAACATATATTTAAATTAAATGATAACCTATCATGTGCTATGTTCTGTGCTAGTTTCTCAATACATTCACTCCTTTCCTATAAGAATTATACTAAAAAAAAAAACAAAAAACAAAAATATAACACTCCCCAAAGGTTTAATTTTAAACCAGAGTAGGAAGTGAGAAGGGGGTGCATATAATCTCTTAGAAATTAGAAGTTGGAGTATGGGACAGTGTTTCTCCTATTATGTACAGTATAATCCCAATGACTTCAAAGTAGCCACCAGAAAACTTGGAATAAAAGATACCATAAAGTTAGTCTCTTTATTTCTGGAACAAAATGTTATCACATAATTCATTTTAAAAATTATATAGGTGTGATTTTTGCACCATCACTCAGATACAGGCTTGGAGAAAATATTAATATTTTGGAAACATTGTTACTACAGCTGCATTTTATATCTATTTGATTTATAGAAGTAGCATTTAGAAGTTAAGCTATATTACTTCTCTACTTATCTACAGAAACACAAACATGCCTTAGGTGGCAGGGGAAGGTTTAATGGTGAACATGTGATTGCAAACCTTGTGAAGATGAAGGGGGAAAAGTCATGAAAAAATGGAGAAAAATTCAAAATGATACAGGGGTAAGTTTCTGGTTTTTATTACAGCAGAAATGTTTAAAGTAAGAAAAATATAACCTGGTGTGTTACACTGGAAAGTTCTATAAGTAAGTTAGGTCTTGAAGGAGAGAAGATGCTGCCTCTCTTGAAAGCGAAGAACCTGGAAATCCTAACAGGAGTGATCTTTAACTTATAGTTATGTAAGTATTTCCTGTTATGTAAGTATAATTATGGGGAAAACCTAACCCCATAATTAGTCTCAGTTTGTCTGCCCACATTAAATACTACTACATGATGTATACAGTTACATTTCTTCTTGATATATTTCATAACTAATGAAATCACTCACATCTATTGATTCTGTATGAAGAAAAATGTAGAGGTTACTCTTTACAAGTAGATTTCCACCACAGCATGATTATGTGGTAAGCTGGTAATGACAGTAACCATTTGTTTTCTACTCTTCATTAAAAATAAATATACATTTAAATAAGATTCATGGTTAATCTACTTAAAATCCATATAACAGACCAAATCCATTATTACCCTAAACTAGAATTAATTGCAATGAATTTTCTGAGAAGCATAAGCCATCCTGATATAATAGGTGAATACAGTAGATTTACTGAGCATTTACTCTATGCAGGGCAAATACTAAGTATTTTATTATGCACTGACCCATTCAATTGCCTTACAACCTATGAAAATAGATAGTATCTTTATTTATAAACAGAGAATGACAGAGGCTCAAGAACTTATGTAACTAGTAACCACTAGGAAGTTTCACAGATTGTTTTCCAAATGAGCTCTCTTTCTCTCCAGGCTGAAATTACAAATGGATCCTAAGATAGCCTATAAAGAAAAAAAACATTCTCTACTGCATGAGAACAATCTTGAAACTGCAGTCACAGAAGTTACAATGGCTCAAACGATACAAGAGTAAAACAAGACTTAAAGAAGGCAGCAGACAGGGCATAGCATGGTAGCATGCTTAAAATGCTTATCAAAGCTTTAGCAGGGCCAGCAATAAGAAATTTAGAGACTAACCCTAGAGAGTAACCCAGGGCAATGGTGTTTCAGAATAAAAAGTGATTCTAGAAAACCTGACAACACAGATAATGGGAAGGAATGGTAGGTGCTCCAACCAAAGGAATACATCCCCCCCCAACCCCACCCCAGTTCAATAGCTCTTTCTTAGGATAATGCTTGGGTTGGGCCAAAGGATGTTCCCTGAATATTGCTTTTTTTTGTTTTCCCAAAATGGTGTCTTGCTCCTAAGTTCTTATGGATTTTAAATTTACTACCTTTCACTGGGCAAATTTAAACATAAGATTCACCTAACAAACTGACCTCTCAAAAAGTTTGACCTCTACAGCCTACAGTTTCACTGAAAATCCAGATGCATAATCCAAATCTATGGTAAAACTGAAGGTAGGGGGTCAAATTCAGTAAGCAAAATTGAAAGGAGAATAAATCTACCATTTGCAATCAACTCCAGATCAAATTTAATTTCCAAATGTTTCAAAGGACTCTCAAGTACTGGCCATAGACCGCTTAACAGTGATGGGTCAGAAACTATGTTTTGGGAACATAGTTTACTCATAAAGTTTTGTGTTCATAATGAACCAAGTACAGTCTTTTCTACATACTGTTACTAAACCATCCCTTAGTAAACCTACTTCTACACAGGCTTTTCTCCCTTAATGGCAATACAATACAATGGGTCGGCTTTTTATATAGAAAATAAAGTTAGGAAAATGTTGGTTTTTTTTTAAATGATAGCTGTCAACCATTAATGTAAATGAATCTAAAGAAGTACCATATTAACAATGAAACAATTTCATGAGTCGTCATTCTGATACATACTTGCCCCTTATTTTTCATACACAAAACTATTTAAAATTAGAAAATGAACTATTTCACTCTAAAAGAAGACATATCAATTCTTTTTTTTTGTTTTAGTATGTCCTACAATTATGTGGAATAATAATCTCTTTCTTTCTGGACACTCTTTGGATATGTATGATATTGTTCAAGCATACTTAAAATTATAGGAGTTTTCATATTTTGTGATGCACTGCTTTTATCTTTCAAGTGCTATGTGTCACATCATGGCCTCTCAGACCTAAAAAGAAAACCATCCCTATTTTTAATACTTTACCACCATATAGGATTCAAGAAAAAATTTTAACTTGTCATTTTTTTAGAAACTGGCTATAAGGAAGCAATATAACATAATTAATATTTTTATCTCCCAGGAAACTCACATTTAGCCATTTTTATAGAATGAATTTATTCTCTATATTCCTGCACCAAATCCAAACCAATGGAATTGTTTTTAAAAAACAATCTGTTTTAATTTAAGTCATACAGAACCAGGATCACTGCAGAGTGATCACTCAAACTAATAAAGCGACTGAAATTTCTATTAATAATATGCAAGTTTACAAAGATTTAGCAAGATAATTTTTTTCTAAAATAATTTCTTAGAATGGCTAAGGTAGTGAAACGTAACACACTTACTTAGCATAGTTAACCATATCATATATTTCTAACTTATTAAAATTTATATAGACAAAACCACCAAATCAAATGATTCAATAGATCAGAACTTGGGATGTAATTTCCTTCTTTAAATTGAGATGTTGGGTACTGAGGCATTTGTAATATCAGTTAAGAGTTCTGTTGTTTGAATTTGATAAAGTCAGCTATGTGTTTATGTGGACAGCACACTTCTGAGGCATTCAGAAATTGCTAGAACAAAATTCTGCACATGAGACTAAACTTGTGTTTGCACAAAAGAACATAATTTAGGCTGATATATTTTTTTGCATAAGATTTTAACATAAAACGACATTACATATTAAAGAGAAAACAGAAGACGACTGGGAGGCTTCATCAAGTATTAAAACTAAATATCCTAGCAAAAAACAAAAAGGATCATATATTCTTAGTTCTTGCTTTTTTGAAGAGCTATAATTCGTATATGAAAAATAACATACTTACTATATCAGATGTCTGCTTTCAACAAATACTGAATTTATCTTTAGCATAACTTCAATCCTTGGTGCATTATTTATTTCCTCTTTAACAGCAACAGAGATGCAAGATGTTCCAAAGCTCTACTTTCAGTTTTCTTTAACCAGTCTTTTACATGTCCTGTTATTTGCTTCAGCATCTATGAAACAACTCCATCCTTCACAATAATCAAAACCCTTGAAGCAATCCACATCTGCTTCCTCATACTGAATTTAAAATTTACTCACAAAAAAACATTATTTACTTTGTATTTCAGAAACTTTCATGGGTTGAATATTCCAATCCTTTTACCATACCACAGAGCACTAAATGGTAAGAATTACATTATGGCAGCTCCTTAGATTTTAACTGATAAGGTGAGCCTTTTACATTTATATTGGGTTCTGAGTAGCTGATGCCATACCAGTCTAATAATTAATAATTCATGGACCCAAATTACAGCCTTAGAAGGAAACAGCCACTTTGACTAGTTCTTTCATAATCTTCTGATTTATGTATGACAGCACAGAAGAGTTCTAGGAGAGGTTAAAAAAAAAAAGATCCCAGACATAACACTTGAGTTTTAAAATTAGTACTGCTTTTGTGCAAGCTGGGATTGTTGTAGTAGCATCACGGGAGCTCTGTCTCTTTGAGCACAGACAATTCAGAGAACAATATCACTTTAAATGAGCATTTGGCTAGTGAAAATGTCCAGGGAAAAGTAAAAGATGCAGGAGGTTGTGGGAGCAGGACTCAGTTTGAGGGGGGCACTATGGAGAAAAAGGTGGGGGGATTTCACCCTGCTGTTCCTAAAAAGTGGACTTGAACAGGATTTCTGAGAAGTAATGTCAGGTTCAAATCTACCCTCTATTTCATTATCCCTCATACCTGAAAACAGCTCAGTGGATGACAGTCACAAGCACATGCTGTGTGCCTATGTTTTCATGTCCATTCCCACAGAGCATTTGGCTACACACAGTAATTCACACACAACAATTTCTTAACACATAGGTTACCGATAATTCTCAGGGTTAATGTTTTCAAAGACTAAATTTACTGAGGAATAATTTACATATCATAAACTGCAGGGATCTGAAATGTGCACTTCATTCCATAGTCATATCAAGATAAACAATATTTTCATCATGCCAGAAGTTCCCTTATACTCCTTTCTAGGCAGTATACATCCTGCCCTCATAGGAACTGATTTCTTGCATTATAGATTATGTTGCCTATTCTAGTGTTCTATTTAAGTGGAATCATGCAGTATGTGTTTGTGTTTGACTTCTTTCATTCAACATGTTTTGAGATGCACTCATGTTGCTTTTTGTTACTGAATAGCATTCCACTGAACAGTATCTCACAAAAACAAAATAACTGTTACGACTGAATAGAACTAATAGTATTTGTTACTGAATAATATTTTATTACTGAACAATACTGCTGAATAGTATTCCATTTCATTACTGAATAGTCTGCAGCCATTTGCGTACCGATTCTTCTGTTGATATTCATCTAGGCTATTTCCAGATTTTTGTGTCTGTGAAGAAAGCTGCTGTGACAGTCTAATACAAGGATCTCTGTAGATATGTTTTTGTTTACATTCCTCTTAGACAAACTCTATTGTATAGAAACGTAATTGCTAGGTTATACACTTCACTCTAACTTTTATGAAAATATCAAAATATTTTCCAAAGCAATTATACCATTTCACATTCCCATCCATAATATATGAGAGCTCTGGTTTCTCCACACCCTCACCAATATTTGTTGTCAGTCTCCTTCATTTTAGCCATTTAGTGGGCATATAGTGGTATGTCATACGGTTTTAATTTTCATTTCTCTTGCAGCTTATGTTGATCTTTTTTTTTCATATACTTATTGGCTTAAGGATCAATCTTCACTAATTGTTAATGCTTTGAGTTAATGGTAGATCAAACAAAAGGTTACCCACATAGGCATAAGCCTGAATGGTCTTTGAAGCAGTTCATATATGAAACACTATCTTTCCATTCAGTGAGGTCTAGCCCCTCTCCCTGTGATCAGATATTGTTCCTGTTAGTATGGAAACCCTGGGCTCTACCTATTCACTCTCTAGTGGCCCTTTTACTCTGGTTTGATGAGGCTATACTTATTGGTCTTCTTTTTTATCATTCTCAGTATTAAAAATAATAATAATAACTTCCTTTGTATATAAAGCGAAACTCTTTGCAAACTCATGTTAATTATTAGCACGCTTAAGCATTTCACTTTCATTGATTGGTGTTAGATTAAAACAGACTGGTATTTCAATATCCATAGGAAATCCTAATCAAAACTTGAGTCTTGAGTCTTGCTTTTCTTATTCATAAAATGAAGTTAGTAGCTTCCTCTTAGGATTGTTATAAGGATTAAAATAGACAACTGACAGGTGACAAATCTGGCCCCTCAAGGGCAGTGATGGTAAGGGGTGGTAGCAGCTGTGACTTCTATTGCTCAATTTAAACGTGATTTCAACTCACATCGGGAATTATTTTCTTTGAGTGACTTACCCAGTTTATAGTGATTCTTTCCTATCTTTCGCTTCATCTCCTCAGGTAGATCATGACCATCTGTGAGCTTCAAGGATACTCTGCTGCTGATGATACTTAACAAGTATTTACAGTTTTTGTAAACCAAGGTTTATGCAAAGATAATAATAGTAAAGAAGGTAACGTGATTTCAAGAGTTCAATGTTACTGCACTTTATATAATCTCATAGAGTAAGGCAGACCCATACATAAAATATTAATTGAACATGCTAATAAAGATACATATATAATAGACAAAAAGTAATGTAATCAATGGACTATGAAAAAAACAAAAATTTACAAAAAGGAAGACTGATTAATGTCTGTCATACTCTATTACCAGGTGGAAGGAGAGCCTTGCAAATTTGCAGAAAGATGATAGATGTTATATATTTATGTTCACTACTCCCCTCACAAAAAATTCACATGTTTAAGTCCTAACTCCCAGTATCTCAGAATGTGACATTATTTGGAAAGAGACTTCTTGCAGTTATAATTAAATTGTAGTTAAATAAAGATAATGTCATTAATGTGGGACTTAATCCATTATTACGGGTGTCCTTATAAAAGGGGAAACATGGAGACAGACATATGTGCACAAGAATGTCGACATGAAAATGAAGACAAAAGATCTATAAGCCAAGGATTACAAAGATTACAAACCATACACAGAAGGTAGAAGAATGGCATAGCAGAGACTAACTCATGGCCATCAGCAGGAACTAACCCTTCCAACTTGATCTAGACTTTCTAGACTCGGGAATTTTGAGACAACAAATTTCTATGTTTTAAGACACTCACTTTGTAATTCTTTGTTACAGCAGCCCTAGCAAACTAATACAATAGGGAGGCCAAGAGTCCCAGAAAGGGAGGCAACAGAGAATCAACCTAACGCCTCCGAGGTCATGAAGGCTGTGCAAATAATTATAATCTGATGATAATAGACATAGTAAGTGGTAAACCAATGAAAAGTGCTTAATGACCAGAGATGAGGGTGCAGAGAAGAGTTTCCAAAGGAGCTGTTGGAGGTCATAAAGCTGAAAGAGGAGAAGCTAAGTATACATCAAATTGTCAAATCTCTCCCGGGGTACAGCAGATGATAGACTTTCTGAAGATAAATTTCCACATGGAAACAAAGCAACAACTGTTTTTGCTTCCTTGATACTAACTTGTCCTTAGATAGTCAAATGTATTTGAGAAGGCTAAGAAACAGTCTGGTAGGATTTGATTCAGCACTCTGATTTGGGGTCATGGAGCAACATTTTTCTTAGCTGGGCATTACCAGCAGGGTGCAATCTGAGAAGATTCAGTTCTATTCTGAGCTCCATAAGAGCAGCCACAATGCCTCTAACATGTGGACTGAAACAAGGTGAATTAAAACTCACCCTAACTGCTTAATGCTATTGTCTGTTCTTGGCCCGACTAACCTGAAAAACAGACTGAAAACCTCTATCTTAGGGGCTGTCCTCCCACTTTTCCAAAACCGGGAGGTCATTAGAATCCTTACAGTAAGCTCTCATGGGTCACAGCACAATCAAAAAGCTTGCTACACCAGTTTTTACAATTAGAGGCAATCTTTGAATCTCAGCAATCAGTTTATCGGGGAGGTAGTCCTAATTCAAAATCCTTGCTGAGGTCATGCAAATGTCTAATACAATGTTTATGTAGCTCATTATCTTTCTCAGTTTACTGTGGTATCCCATGTAAACATCCCATGTGCTCCATCCTTTATTCATCAGATCGTATGCCACAATGAGGCTCAGTTCACATTGGTATCTTTTTTCTTGGGGGGCCATGCTGGTAGAGTTTTCAGGTGTGGAGCAGGAATACAAGTTAGGGAGCTGAGTTTGCACGCAGTATTGCTCTCCTCTAGCTCTGACTTTGGACAGCAACTTTGCAGCCAATTTCAGGTAACACCAAAGTGTTTCCATTTCTCTTAGGGTCTGTCATGGCTTCAGATGCTGAATTTGAGAATGAGCCTCAGCCACGTAAGCCTGAGATAAATGCAATTGTAAAAATGGTCATACAAGGTGCTAGCATGGATTTAATCAGGAAACAAGGGAGTTGAATGAGCTTAAAATAAGCAAACACTAAAAGACTCTAACACACTCTTATTATGCACTCTGTTTCACTTTTCTGCTTCAGTAATTTTGGATTGAAAGCTGTTTATTATTTTTAAAGATATGGCAAGTATCCAACCCCATAAACAAAAGTGTTCCCCAGATGCTAGCCATTTTATTACGTTAGCATGATGTCCACAGGTAGTGTGGCAGCAAAGGTCAATATTGAGCCCATTACAAACTAAATCTGGCTCCCATATTACTGTCCAGCTATTCAGAATCTGTAAGGAACACCTGTTATTAGGATTTTAAGCCAGATGATAACCATTACGGATTCTGATTTGCATCTTTTATTTTGTAACCTAAAAATGTACTCAAAGAACAATATTTCTGGAAGAAGGAAGTGCCTTTTCAGAGTACACGGTATTTAAAAGGTATTCAATTGAAAGCTTGGGTTTAGCAATTCTCTGAGCAAAATTTCCTAGCACCAGAAATAAATAAAATATCATTATTTGGAAACTAATGTGAGTTGATGAAGTCTCAGTGATATATCCAGCATTATTTTTTATAAAACTATTCTAATTCACAAACTTTTTTTTTTAAACACCTGAAAGAAGTTGAGCGGAAAAACCTCTAAATCCTATTTAGATTATTTATCAACCACGAACTGCATGGAAAATATTTAACTTACATGTGACTCTGAAAGTAGAACCCATAAGCTGTTTGCCTGACCTACAATGATTTCAATAGGCAAATTTAAATAATTGGTTTTTACACTGAATCTGTTTATAAACAAGTAGAACATTAATGTTATACCAGGTGCTTTCTTATGCATATTTTAAGGTTTTTATTTAGGGTGCATTAATATTTGAAATTACTTATTTGTGGCTATTTTGTTCTTTGATTACATAAAAACTTTGACTAGAGCATATTTATGAAGTTTTCATTTTGATAAATCCATATTTATAGAAAAGTTCCAATAATAGTATGAATTACTGTATGCTCAAGTTCCCCAAGATTGTCCAAATTTTAATATTATACTACATCATTCTATCACTGCTGTTTTCTCTGTTGCTCTCTGCATAAACATATAGACACTTTTTTTCTGAACCCACTGACAGTAAGTTATAGGCATACATTCATTTCATTCTAAGTAATTTAGTACATATGTCTTAAAAGCAAGGGCACTCTCTTAAACAACAATAATAAAAATATCAAAATCTGGAAGTAAACATTTATAGAATACTGTTATCTAACCTAAATTCTCAAATTATACCAATAATGTCCCTTGGAGCCAGAGCAAATCACAGCTCATATATTCCATATATGAACATGTCTCTTTAGTCTCATTTAATCTGGAACAATTCCTCAACCATTTTTTTTCTTGTTTGTGTCCTTGAAATATTTGAATAGCATGGGTGATTAATTTATGGAATTGAGTTTGTCTGATGTTTCGTCAGATTAGATCTTTTTGTGATTTTTTTTTGTTGGTGTTCTCAGTGCAACAGAGCAAAGGGCACATGATGATGACTTATCTCATCTGACCGTGATAACTTTGATCACTTGATTAAGGTAGTGACCATCAAATTTCTCCACTATAAAGTGTCTTCTATTTTTACCTCTCCAGGCAATGGGGATATGTAAATAAAGGAGATTCTCCCTTGGAATGCACAGTTGACCTTTAAACAAACGGGTTAGGTGTGCCAACCCATGTGCAGTCAAAAATCCATGTGTAACTTCTGACTCAGAAAAAACCTAACTGTTAATAGCCTACTGTTGACTGGCAAATAATTAAGATACATTTTGTATGTTTTATGTATTATATATCCTGTATTCTTACAATAAAGTAGGCTAGAGAAATGTTTTTTCAAATTGTCCCATATCTCCAGCAAATTTTCCAATATATTTTTTAAAGAAATCCACATCCAAGTGGACTTGAGCAATTTAAACCTGTTGTTCGAGGATCAACTATACATTTTATCAAGGGAGGGAGACCATGACAAAGGGAAAAAAAGGAAAAAAGGAAGAGAGGAAAGGAAGGGGAAAGGTAGTGAAGGAAGGAGAGGAAGAATGAACAAAAAATAAAAGATAAATTCTCATACTGCTATCAGAAAAATAGAATAACGCTAATGGTTGAGAACAGGGACAGACAGGACAGGGGCAAGTTCTCTCTGAGGAAGTAAACATTCACTCCGGAGAAAAATAATGAGAGGGGCTCTAGCCACGTGACGATATATGAAGGTGGAACAGTATTCTTGACTGAGAACAGGAAGTTACCAGACAGAAATAAGTAGCATGAGTTAAAATCAGATTGCTTAAGCAGTTTTCTGATCTACTGTGTTAAGACTAAGTGGGCCATAGCATGGAGTTTGGATTTATTCTGAGAGAAAGCCAAAGAGTGAAATAATGTAGTTTCTGCTTGGGTAATAAATTGTTGAGTGGGGCAAGCATATAGGAAGAGACACCAGTATGGGCTCATCTGTTTACAACACTGGGTCCCAAATCACAGCTTTTCAGCCACAGAGAATAACAGTGCATTGGCTGAAAGAGAAAACAGTTCTGATATACCTATTTTTAAAGCAATTTTGTAACAAGAACATTCAACTATGGACTAATCCTGTGTATGTAGTATATTATGCAATTAATATTACCTGGAAATTTTTAACCAAACATATCTATGACTAACCAGAAATATTTCCAGCATTTGATTCCATTTTAAGTATGTTTTGCAGCCAGAAATCCTTTAAAATTATTTTCCAAAACACACATTGTTTAATTTCATGTATTTAAAAATTAGCTCTATTGACAAATTCAGAATAAAAGCCTTCCCCAAAATCATAATACCACACTTAAGTCTTTGAACAAAAACCAAATATAATGGCTCATTAGGTATTATCTTAACCATGTTTTAAGAAAAGCTGACTGCATCCTTCTAGAACCTCACACCTGGCATGGTATAGTGCAATTTTAAAATCAATTTGGATCACACTTTGTTCTTAGGAAGACCAGCTCTTTGTTTTTCTGTCTTCTGATGATACATATAGTTCAGGTATAATGGCTGGAACGTAAGAAATAATAAAGAGTAATGGAAGTGTATCCCTTAAAACTAGTATCAGAACTCTTGGAGGAAAAACAACACAACAAAACAAGGAATATCTTCTTTGAAAACAAGTTTTCGGATAAGTGCTCAGAAATAAAAATAAAAGAGAAATCCATCCATATATCTACCTCTTGGTTTATAATTAAATTTTTTATAGTTAAATCTTACACTTTTTTTCAAATATTTCCATTATTAAATATTCTTCCACTTATTTACCAAATGATAATTTAGCTAAATTTCTTAGTAAAAAATCCAATCATTTAAAATGGAAGAGAGAGTATATTTATTTATTTATTATTTTGGCATCATAGTCAAAATAACAAAAATCATATTTCCTTTGATAAAAAACAAATTAACAGGAGCAGAAATACTCTATACTAATTTTATTTTTAGATGTTCTTCCTTTTACTGTTAATAAAAATTTGCCTTAAGAATAATGGGAATAACTCATCAGATAAACATATTTTAAAAGTTGTTAGCAATCTGTCTGTAAAGGTATTATTTCTACTGACTAGCAGAACTACAGTCCTTGAATTACAGAAGCATTTTTAAGAGACATGTAACAAAAGAATGGACTGTGTCAAAACTTAGCTGAAATAAAGATGTAAAGCCAACAGATGAGAAAAAAGAAAGGGAGATATTCATAAATTTTCTGCATAAATGACTGCTATAAATTTTATCTTTTTCCTTTACTGGCCACTAATAAAAAGGTAATCTTTAGGTTAAATGCTCAATTATAGTTATGTTTTATCTCAGATACTTATGGTAATTATCTCCTATCCTCAATGTAATTTTTGAATTCACAATTTGTCTAACTATCCTATATACAGGTTTCAGTTATAACCCACTGCAAATAATTTTTGAAAGGGGTACATAATATTTAGTGAACAAAGTGTTGAGCTAAGTATACCTATTGTTTCTTAAGAGGAAAACAGGCCCTTAGCCATCAGATTTTTGGCATATAGCTACAAAAGTCTTGCAATTTTCATACATATGTTTAGAAATTTTCTACCTTCAAGCATGTGAAATGTTTACTGTTCCCCTTAAACTTTTCCAGAAATTATTGCTAAGAACACAAACATATTTTCCAAAAAATACTTTAAATGCAACATAAACATACTTTGCAAATAATGATTTAAACAAACTCCAAGAAACCAGACTATTATACTATTCGGGCATATTGCTAGTTAGATGAACTGGCCCCAGATGGTAAAAGCATTCTTTATTGTCTGAAGTGCTTGTAGTAAAATAGGCCCAGAGAAAAAGACTATGAATTGTACATCTCACTCCTACAAACTTACCACCTGGCCACTCTCATTCTACCAAACAAGGGTTGAGTAGACAGCAATGAAATTTTGAAGAGAAGAAAAGAAAATAATCCAGTCAAAATGAAAGCAGAGACTTAGTTATTCAAGCATTCATGCTTCCCTTCCAAGGACCTGCGAGGCAGCAAGGCAGTAAGATACAAAGATGAATAGTACATAAGCCGTTCCTTTAGGAATTCAGGATCTAACTAATGATACAAAAATATGAACAAATATATTATGACAGGACAATTAATCGTATGTACATGAGATAGAAATGTATATAATCGCTGTAATATGGAGGTGGGTGATGACCTGTCTTTTGAACACTGAGGAAGATTTCTCCTAAAGTGGTGGCTGAGCACACAGCATTTATTTATTCATTTACCAAATAGAGATGGAGCACTGTTATGGGTTGAATTGTGTCTCCTGAAAAGAGATCTGGAGTCCAACTGATATCTATTTGGAAACTGGGTCTACGCACATGTAATCAAGTAAGATGAGGTCACTGCAGTAAGCCATAACCCAGAAGGAGCAGTGTCCTTATAAAAAGAGGAAAATCCGGACATACACACAGACAAAGAAGGAATATTGCCAACTAAAGACAGGCAGAGATTGAAATTCTTGTCCCATAAGCCAAAGGATACCTGGAGTTACCAGAAGCTAGAAGAGGCAAGGAAGGATCCTTCCCTAGGGGCTTCAGAGGGAGCAATGCCCTGTCAAAACCTTGATTTTAGAATTGTAGTCTACATAAATATGATCGAGGAGATTTCTGTTGTTTTAAGTCACTCAGTGAATGATCCTTTGTTACAGCAGCCCTAGAAAACTAAGGCAAGCACCAACTATGGACAATACCCCAGGAAAGTTGCTCTGGAAGTAGTTCTGAGAAGGACTAAGACACGCCCTAAAGGTGGCAACAGGTTGATCTAGACAATAATAATATGAACAAAACAAAACAAAATTATGGGCTGGTATTATTTGTAGGGAGAGTTGTAAGTCTGTTGATATTAGTGTAGAAAAAAGAGGTATGATTAAGATGGAGAGGGAGGCAAGGGCCAGATCATAAAAACACTTCTAGGTCTTGGTAAAGAGCATGGCGTTCATCCTGCTGACAATAGCGACGTTGATGGTTTAAGCTAAGGAAATGATGATACACTTTTACTGTCAATAGGTCACTTTTACTTCCAATACGTTACTCTGATAGCAGCAAGATAATAGGCAATATCGAGGAAGACCAGTTTGGCAGCAACATTAAAAGACCAGGCAACAAATCATGTGAGAATCTGAGTGGAGGTAGTGGTAGTAATGGTGACTTTCAAACCAAATGATTTCAAACTTAGAGCAATGTAGAGAGGACTATGCATGACCAATATTTAAAAAAAAATACTGTTTAAGGAAATGTGCAAGAAAAAGAAGAAAGAAAACACTTAAAACTAGGTTACTTACAAACAATTATGAGAGAATACTATGAAAAATTATATGCTAACAAACTGGATAACCTAGAAGAAATGGACAACTGTCTAGAAAAATACAACCTTCCAAGGCTGACCCAGGAAGAAACAGAAAATCTGAATAGGCCAATTAGCAGCAAAGAAATAGAATTGGTAATAAAAAAACTACCTAAGAACAAAACCCCAAGCCAGATGGTTTCACTGCTGAATTTTATCAAACATTTGGTGAAGAGCTAATACCAATACTTCTTAAAGCTTTTCAACAAGTAGAAGAGGAGGGAATACTCTGAAACTCATTTTACGAGGCCAACATCACACTAATACCAAAACAAGACAAAGACATCACAAAAAAAGAAAATTACAGACCAATATCCCTGATGAACATAGATGCAAAAATACTCAACAAAATATTAGTAAACTGAATTCAAAAATACATCAACAAGATCATCCATCATGATCAAGTGGGATTCATCCCAGGGATGCAAGGATGGTACAACATTGGAAAATCCATCAACATCATCCACTACATCAACAAAAAGAAGGACAAAAAACACATGATCATCTCCATACATGCTGAAAAAGCATTCAACAAAATTCAACATCCATTCATGATAAAAACTCTCAACAAAATGGGTATAGAGGGCAAGTACCTCAACATAATAAAAGCTATATATGACAAACCCACAGCCAACATTATACATAACAGCGAGAAGCTGAAAGCTTTTCCTTTAAGATTGGGAAAAAGACAAGGATGCCCACTCGGCCCACTTTTATTTAACATAGTTCTGGAGGTCCTAGCCATGGCAATCAGACAACAAAAAGAAATAAAAGGCATCCAGATGGGCAAAAAAGAACTCAAACTGTCCTTGTTTGCAGATGACATGATATTGTACATAAAATATCCTAAAGAATCCACTTCAAAAGTATTAGATCGAATATCTGAATTCAGCAAAGTTGCAGGATACAAAATTAAGACACAGAAAACTGCTGCATTCCTATACACTAACGATGAACTAGCAGAAAGAGAAATCAGGAAAACAATTCCATTCACAATCGCATCAAAAAGAATAAAAAACGTAGGAATAAACCTACCAAGGATGTGAAAGACCTATACCCTGAAAACTACAAGTCACTCTTGAGAGAAATTAAAGAGGACACTAATAAATGGAAATTCATCGCATGCTCTTGGATAGGAAGAATTAATGTTGTCAAAATGGGCATCCTGCCTAACGCAATCTACAGATTCAATGAAATCCCTATCAAAATACCAATAGCATTCTTCAATGAACTAGAGCGAATAGTTCTAAAATTCATTTGGAACGACAAAAGACCCCGAATAGGCAAAGCAATCCTGAGAAGGAAAAATAAAGCAGGGGGGAATATGCTCCCTGACTTAAAGCTCTACTATAAAGCTACATTAATCAAGATAATTTTCTACTGTCACAAGAACAGTCCCATAGACAAGTGGAACAGAATAGAAGGCCCAGATATAACCCAAGCATATATGGTCAATTAATATACGATAAAGGAGCCATGGATATACAATGGGGTAATGACAGCCTCTTCAACAGCTGGTGTTGGCAAAACTGGACAGCTACATGTAAGATAATGAAACTGGATTACTGTCTAACCTTTATAAAAAACTAAACTCAAAATGGATCAAAGACCTGAAGGTAAGTCATGAAACCATATAACTCTTACAAAAAAACAGAGGCAAAAATCTCTTGGACATAAGCATGAGCAACTTCTTCATGAACATGTCTTCCAAGACAAGAGAAAAAAAACAAAAATGAATGAATGGGACTATAGCAAACTAAAAAGGTTCTGTAGAGCAAGGGGTATCATCAGTAGAACAAAAAGATATCCTACAGTATGGGAGAATATATTCATAAATGACATATCCAATAAGGGGTTGACATCCAAATTATATAAAGAGCTCACACACCTCAACAAACAAAAAACAAATAAGCCAATTAAAAAATGGGCAGGGGAGCTGAACAGACACTTCTCCAAAGAAGAAATTCAGATGGTCAACAGGCACATGAAAAGATGCTCCACATGACTAGTCATCAGAGATATGCAAATTAAAACCACAATGAGATATCACCTCATACCAGTTAGGATGGCTGCCATCCAAAAGACAAACAACAACAAATGTTGGCGAGGATGTGGAGAAAGGGGAACCTTCCTACACTGTTGGTGGGAATGTAAATTAGTACAACCATTGTGGAAAGCAGTATGGAGGTTCCTCAAAAAACTCAAAATAGAAATACCATTTGACCCAGGAATTCCACTCCTATGAATTTACCCTAAGAATGCAGCAGCCCAGTTTGAAGAAGACATATGCACCCCTATGTTCATCACAGCACTATTTACAATAGCCAAGAAATGGAAGCAACCTAAGTGTCCATCAGTAGATGAATAGATAAAGAAGAGGTGGTACATATACACAATGGAATATTGTTCAGACATAAGAAGAAAACTAATTCTACTACTTGCAACAACGTGGATAGAGCTAGAGGGTATTCTGCTCAGTGAAATAAGCCAGGTGGAGAAAGACAAGTTCAAAATGATTTCACTCATCTGTGGAGTATAAGAACAAAGAAAAAACTGAAGGAAGAAAACAGCAGCAGATTCACAGAACCCAAGAATAGACTAACAATTATGAAACAGAAAGGGACTGGGGAAGATGGGTGGGAAGGGAGGGATTAAGGGGAAAAGGGGCTATTACAATTAGCGCAAATAATGTAGCGAGGGTGGGGGTGGGATCTGGGGATACGGGGAAGGCAGTATAACACAGAGAAGACAAGTAGTGATTCTATAACATCCTTCTTTGCTGACAGACAGTGACTGCAATGGGGGTATGTGGTGGGGACTTGATAATAGGGGGAGTCTAGTAACCATAATGTTGCTCATGTAATTGTATATTAATAATAGCAAAATAAAAAAAAAACAGGTTAAAAAAAGATTTAAAAATTCCTTCCATTCAGAAACCAAGGGTAGAGATGACATGCACGCACACACAAAAATATGTTAAGTCATTCCTAGTGTGGGACTCAGAGAGCTATCTGTATGAGGGAGCTGACTGAAGTGCTGGGCTAAGAGCATCGCGGATATGAGAATTCTATTTTAATTTCAAAAAAGAAAAAGGGACTTCCACAAGGGACAGATTCAGCTGGGCATTTGTACTTACCTCTGACTTAAAATTGTTTTTCACAAAACCATGATTTTCCAATCTATTGTGTTAAAAACATTATTAAAATGGAGAGATTCAAGATGGTGGCATGAGAGGTGACAGGGAGAACTCCTTCCAAAACCACAAATAGTACAAAAATATAGTTAATTAATACAAGTAACCCTAAAACAGCAAGAGGAAGGCTGAACCAGATTGCACAGACCTCACAAACTGAACAGACCTCACGAAACAGAGTTACCGATGAAAGCCTTAATCCGGCGGGACCCAACCCTTCCCCCCACCCCAGCTAACCGGCGGGAGGAAGAGAAAGAGACCAGTGAGGGGGTGGAAGACACGGGACTGCTGAGCACCTAGCCCTGGAGATCTGCTTTGTGAGCACAAGCCTATACTGTGTAGTGTTCTGGATGTTGGGGAGCTTGGACGGGAGGAGGACTTGGAGACTGATATTCTGGCCGTTTGTGAAGGATGGGATTCACACACAGCAGCACTGTGTCAGAAGAATGGCAGGTGGTCTGAGAGCCTTCCTAGCAGCAAGAGGGCTGCTGAAGGGGCGGGGTTTGCACGGAGTTTGCTGCGCGGGAGAAAGGAGAGTTGGACAAGGTTGAGTGTGCTCAGCCCAGCTTGTTGGGAACTTTGAGGAGCTTCAGGTGCTCCATCCCCCTGGCTGCTTATGCAGTTCCGAGGACCCCCACTGTGACACACAGCCTGCCAAGCCTCCCTAGTGGCCTGCAGGCACAAGCTCCCAAATCGGCAGTCACTGTGCTGGCGTCAAGCAAGGCACAGGGAGGTGCTGCCTACAACAGCTAGAGATGCAAAGCACAGAGGCTTACACATATGTGCTTGGCTCACTTGCTCTGACACAGGAGACAGGCACTGCAGATGGGAATCAGATAACAGATCTTTCCTCCCCCCAGGCACCATCTCTGCTCCCCTATGATCCCCAATCTTACTCTAGGGGCTGAGCACCTCCAGAAACTGGAGTTTCTGTGCACTAGTGGGCGCCACACAGAAATATGAAACGTCAAAAAAACATGATTCAGACCAAAATCTCACAAACCCCAGAAAAACGGCCAAATGAAACCGAACTCACCAATCTTCCTGAAAGAGAGTTCAAAATAAAAATTATAAAAATGCTTATGGAGGTACAGAAAAATATTCAAGAACTAACGAACGAATTTAAGCCAGAGATTCAATCATAAAGAAATTCTGTATCTGAAATGAAACATACAATGGAGGGATTTAAAAGCAGATTAGATGTAGTAGAAGACATGAAAAATGGAATAGGAATTAGGGAAAAGGAATACAAAGAAGCTGAGGCACAGAGAGAAAAAAGAATCTCTAAGAATGAAAGAATATTGAGAGAAATGTGTGACCAATCCAAACGTAACAATATCCTCATTATAGGGGTACCAGAAGAAGAAGTGAGAGAAAAAGGGATAGAGAGTGTCAATGAGGAGGTAATTGCTAAAAACTACCCCAAACTGTGGAAGAAAATTGTCTCTCAAGCCATGGAGGTGCAAAGATCTCCCAACACAAGGGACCCAAGGAAGACAACATCAAGACATATAATAATTAAAATGGAAAGTTCAAGGATAAAGACAGACTTTTAAAAGTGGCTATAGAGAGAAAAGAGATCACATACAAAGGAAAACCCATTAGGCTATCATCAGACTTCTCAACAGAAACCTTACAGGCCAGAAGGGAGTGGCATGATATATTTAATGCAATGAAGCAAAAGGGTCTTGAACCAAGAATACTCTACCTGGCAAGGTTATCATTTGAATTTGAAGGAAGGATTAAACAATTTTCAGATAAGCAAAAGCTGAGAGAATTTAGCTCCACACACCACTTCTACAGTGCATTTTGGAGGGACTCCTGTAGATGGAAGCATTCCTAAGACTAAATAGATGTCACTCAAGGGATAGACAAAGAGTACAGAATATGATTCATAACATACAAAGAATGGAGGAGGAATAAAAGAAAAAGGAGGAAATAAAATAAAGAACCTTTAGGTTGTGTTTATAATAGCAAACGAAGTGAGTTAAATTAGACTGCTAGAGGCTAAAGGAATTACCCTTGAACCTTTGGTAACCACAAATCTAAAGCCTGCAATACCAATAAGTACATACCTATTGATAATCACTCTAAATGTGAATGGTCTGAATGCACCAATCAAAAGACAGAGATACTGAATGGATAAAAAAACAAGACGCATCTATATGCTGCCTACAAGAGACTCACTTCAAACTCAAAGACATACACAGACTGAGAGTAAAGGCATGGAAAAAGATATTTCATGCAATTAATACTGAGAAGAAAGCAGGAGTTGCAGTACTTGTATCTGACAAAATAGACTTCAAAACAAAAAAAGTCACAAGAGACAAAGAAGGACATTACATTATGATAAAAGGATCAATCGAACAAGAGGATATAACTATTATAAATATCTATTCACCAAACACAGGATCACCTACATATGAGAAACAAATACTAACAGAATTAAAGGGGGAAATAGAAAGCAATGCATTCATTTTAGGAGACTTCAACACACGACTCACACCAAAGGACAGATCAACCAGACAGAAAATAAGTAAAGACACAGAGGCACAGAACAACATATTAGAACAGATGGACCCAACAGACATCTACAGAACACTCCATCCAAAAGAAACAGGATACACACTCTTCTCCAGTGCACATGGAATATTTTCAAGAATTGATCATATATTAGGCCACAAAAAGAACCTCAGTAAATTCAAAAAGATTGAAATTGTACAAACCTGCTTCTCAGATCACAAAGGTATGAAACTAGAAATAAATTACACACAGAAAATGAAAAGCCACAAACAAATGGAGGCTTAATAACATGCTCCTAAATAATCAACAGATCAATGATGAAATAAAAACAGAGATCAAGCAATATATGGAGAAAATAACAATAATTCAACATCGCAAAATCTGTGGGATACAGCGAAGGCGGTGCTAAGACGGAAATATAGTGCAACAGAGGCATACCTCAGAAAAGAAGAACAATCCCAAATGAACAGTCTAAACTCACAATTAATGAAACTAGAAAAGGAAGAACAAATGGGGCCCAAAGTCAGTAGGAGGACTGACATAATAAAGATTAAAGCAGTAATAAATAAAATTGAGAAGAATATAACAATAGAAAGAATCAATGAAAGCAGAGGCTGTTTCTTTGAGAAAATAAACAAAATAGGTAAACCTTTAGCCAGACATATCAAGAAAAAAAGGGAGTCTACACACATAAAGGAGTCAGAAATGAGAAAAGAAAATCACTATGGATACCACAGAAAGACAAAGATTTATGAGAGAAAACAGTGAAAAATTATATGCTAACAAACTGGATAACCTAGAAGAAATGGACAGCTTTCTAGAAAAATACAACCTTGCAAGGCTGACCCAGGAAGAAACAGAAAATCTGAATAGGCCAATTAGCAGCAAAGAAATAGAATTGGTAATCAAAAAACTACCTAAGAAAAAAACTCCTAGAGCAGATGGTTTCACTGCTGAATTTTATCAAACATTTAGTGAAGACCTAATACCCAACCTCCTTCAAGTTTTCCAAAAAGTAGAAGAGGAAGGAATACTCTCAAACTCATTCTACAAGGCCAACATCACTCTAACACCAAAACCAGGCAAAGACACCACAAATAAAGAAAATTACAGACCAATATCCCTGATGAACATAGATGCAAAAATACTCAACAAAATATTAGCAAACCAAATACAAAAATACATCAACAAGATCATCCATCATGATCAAGTGGAATTCAACCCAGGGATGCAAGGATGGTACAACATTAGAAAATCCATCAACATCATCCACTACGTCAACAAAAAGAAGGACAAAAACCATATGATCATCCCCATACATGCTGAAAAAGCATTCGACAAAATTCAACATCCATTCATGATAAAAACTCTCAACAAAATGTGTATAGAGAGCAAGTACTTCAACATAATAAAGACCATATATGACAAACTCACAGCCAACATCATACTTAACAGTGAGAAGCTTAAAGCTTTTCCTTTAAGATCAGGAACAAGACAAGGATGCCCACTCTCCCCACTTTTATTCAACATAATTCTGGAGGTCCTAGCCATGGCAATAAGACAACACAAAAAATTAAAGGCATTCAGATTGGTAAGTAAGAAGTCAAACTGTCCCTGTTTGCAGATGACATGACAGTGTACATAAAACCCCTAAGGAATCCACTCCACAACTACTAGATATAATATCTGAATTCAGCAAAGTTGCAGGATATAAAATTAATACACAGAAATCTGTTGCGTGCCTATACACTAATGGTGAACTAGCAGAAAGAGAAATCAGGAAAACAATTCCATTCACAATCACATCAAAGAGTAAAATACCTAGGAATAAACTTAACTAAGGATGTGAAAGACCTATACCCTGAAAATTACAAGACACTCAAGTGAAATTAAAGAGGACACTAATAAGTGGAAATTCATCCCATGCTCTTGACTAGGAAGAATTAATATTGTCAAAATGGCCATTCTGCCTAAAGCAATCTACAGATTCAATGCAATCCCTTTCAAAATACCTACAGCATTCATCAATGAACTAGAGCAAATAGTTCTAAAATTCATATGGAACCACAAAAGACCCCGAATAGCCAAAGCAATCCTGAGAAGGAAGAATAAAGCAGGGGGAATTATGCTCCCTGACTTCAAGCTCTACTACAAGGCCACGGTAGTCAAGACAGTTTGGTGCTGGCATAAGATCGGACCCATAGACAAGTGGAACAGAATAGCAAGCCCAGATATAAACCCAAGCGTATATGGTTAATTAGTATATGATAATGAGACATGGATATACAATGGGGAAATGACAGCCTCTTCAACAGCTGGTATTGGCAAAACTGCACAGCTACATGTAAGAGAATGAAACTGTATTACTCTCTAACCCCATATACAAAAGGTAACTCAAAATAGATCAAAGACCTGAATGTAAGTCATGAAATGATAAAACTCTTAGAAAAAAACATAGGCAAAAATCTCTTGGACATAAACATGAGCAACTTCTTCATGAACATATCTCCGCCAGCAAGGGAAACAAAAGCAGAAATGAACAAGTGGGATTATATCAAACTAAAAAGCTTCTGTACAGCAATGGACACCAACAGTAGAACAAAAAGACATCCTACAGTATGGGAGAATATATTCATAAATGACATATCCGATAAGGGGTTGACATTCAAAATATATAAAGAGCTCGCGCACTTCATATAAAGCAAATAAGCCAATTAAAAAATGGGCAGAGGAGCTAAACAGACACTTTTCCAAGAAGAAATTCAGATGGCCAACAGGCACATGAAAAGATGCTCCACATCACTAGTCATCAGAGAAATGCAAATTAAAACCACAATGACATATCACTTCACACCAGTTAGGATGGCTGCCATTCAAAAGACAAACAACAACAAATGTTGGTGAGGATGTGGAGAAAGGGGAACCCTCCTACACTGCTGGTGGGAATGTAAACTAGTACAACCATTGGAAAGCAGTATGGAGGTTCCTCAAAAATCTCAATATAGAAATACTATTTGACCCAGGAATTCCACTCTTAGGAATTTACCCTGATAATGCAGCAGGGCAGTTTGAAAAAGACATGCACCCCCATGTTTATCACAGCACTATTTGCAATGGCCAAGAAATGGAAGCAACCTAAGTGTCCATCAGTAGATGAATGGATAAGGAAGATGTGGTATATATACACAATGGAATATTATTCAGCCATAAAAAGAAAAATCCTACCATTTGCAACAACATGGATGGAGTTAGAGGGTATTATGCTCAGTGAAATATGCCAGGAGGAGAAAGTCAAGTACCAAATGATTTCACTCATCTGTGGAGTATAAGAACAAAGAAAAAACTGAAAGAACAAAACAGCAGCAGACTCACACAACCCAAGAATGGAGAAACAGTTACCAAAGGGAAAGGGACTGGGGAGGATGGGTGGAAAGAGGATAAGGGGGGAAAAGGGCATTACGGTTTGCACACGTAATGCAGTGGCAGGGGACATGGGAAAGGCGGTATTTATAGAGAAGACAAGTAATGATTCTATAGCATCTTACTACACTGATGGACAGTGAGTATAGTGGGGTATGTGTGGGGGGGCTTGATAATAGGGGGTCTAGTAGCTATAATGTTGTTCAAGTGATTGAACATTAATGATACCAAAATAAACAAACAAATAAATAAATGAATAAAATATATCAAAAAAATTATTAAAATAAGCATAATAAATATGTACTTCCTTGGTATTTTCTGACATTAAATCTAAACAGTAAGAAAATCCCTTTGATATTAAATCTAAACAGTAGGAAAACCCCCGCATTTTAATCCAATAGATGGATTTATGTGCTCTGAGTAATTACATGACTTTGGAAGAGACAAGACGAGAACCTGAATGGAAACTTATCACTACTGGATTAGAGAAATTTAACTCAGGGTTCACAGTTCTCACCCTTCAGTTGCTCAGAATGGCTGGATATATATAGGTCGGTCAGTACACGAGGACCTATATTTAGCCTTGTCTCATTCAATAATTTATTAATAATGAGGCTAACAATAATGATAGCGGCTAATGTTTACTGAGCCCCTACCATGTGCCAGGCTCTAATGCTATAAACTCAATGCACTATCTTATTTCATCCACCAAATCAACTCTAGAAAGCATGCCCTAATCTTATTTTTTATTCTATTGAGAAAACCACACCTCAGGAAAGATAAACAACTTTTACAGGTGGTGAAATAGGATTTGAATACCCTTTTAATTATTAAGTTATTACAGTCCATCATAGGTGTCAAAGAAGTGTAACGTATACATATATATATAAAGGGTATAGTGTTGTGATTAAATCTATGAGCTGTTGACAAGATACTGGAGGATCAAAATTCATATTTAGCTCCATCTCTGCTGTGTAACATGGGACAATTTACCTCATCCAGGCCCCAGTCTCTTCAGCCATGAAATTGAAAAAATAAATAGTATCTACTTAAAGAGCTGTGGGAGGATTAAAGCTGTTGATATAGGAAAGTGTGCACAGACATCATGTAGAAGGCACTATTTAGCTATTATCATTATCATTTTCATCAACATCATCATCACCAGCCTAACTGTACATGGTTACTTATTATTGCAGACATTTAAACAGAGGTTAGACAAATACGCAGAGGGATATTATGAAAAGGATTCACATGCTGTATAGGTAATTAGATAACATTATCATTAAATTTCAAGTTAGGGTCTGTGATCATGTAAGTCTGGAAAATGCCACATAATGTATTTCCTTCTTGGACTTTCAAAATTAATGTCTAGTAATGGTTTCAATGGCTAATGAAGTTGTTTATCTTGCTTTTAACCCATAATTTCTCAGCTCTCAGGTAGTCAGATGATGCTAACCTTTTTGGACTTTAACATTAGAATATAACTCTCAGCATTGGTGTTATTTAACACATTTTATAGAAAGTGCTTAATCTGGAGGCAAAGAGAAACATTACTTATTTTGATTTTAATCCATCAGTGATTCAAACTCAAATAATAACCACTTAAATGTACAGAATAGAGGTGCAAGATAAGCCTTTTAGAGACTAGGGAGATTTTCTTAGAAAGTATTACTGTTTTACTAGTGACTATTATTTAGACTGAAAAATGCTGGGGTGAGGAATCCAAACTCGGATGAACAAATCAACATTACAGGAAAAGTGTAAGAAAGTTAATCCATTGCCAGTAAGATATATATTGTTTTTTTTAATGTAAATAAAGCTTTGCAGAGGGGTCTGGGTTTAATATACCTCTGGCTGAAATCACAGTTTTATATATATATATATATATATACTATCTCCATAGGCAAATCAAAATTATCTTCTGTGTGACTGAATTATCTTTGTGCCCTTGTGTACATTATCTTTGCCACAAGATTTAGGAAGAACAATAAACTCTCTTGCCAGTTTGAAATTATATTGTTAAAATTTTACACAGCTGTAAAGAGACAATTTGGTCTTAGAGCAAGCTCCCTTCTAGGAAAAAACTCTAAGTTCTAGCCAAATATACCATACTATATGATGTTTCCTCAGTATTTCCAATGAGCTAAATGCATTTTTTAAAAATATGCAGTATTTTATAGGGAGTACACAATTTCTTAAGTTATACAACCAAATAGCACTATAGTGAAGCCTTTATTAAAAAGAGATGATAGGCAAATCATCCACAAGTATTTACTTTAATGGGGCAAAATAATTCTGTCTTCAAATATCTGTAGATTAGGAATTCTAACCTACAGACTTAGAAAAGGCTTTTATATATTCTGTGCCAGACAGTCTCCTAAGCACTTTTACAAATTTATGTCATAGAATTCTTACATTTACCATATAGTTCAGCATTATTAATCCCACATCACCAAAGAGAAAATTATAGCTCAGAGTTTAAATTATATTTCCAAGATCTCTACTTAGTGAATGAGATCTCAGTAAGAGACCTGCAAGGGGAAAGTCAAATTGATCTCTGATTCCCAAGCCCAAGAGAGAAACAAACTATTATAAAGCAAATATTGGTGTCTATCACTCCCTGGGGGTGGGGGGTAAGAAGAAGGCAAAGGTTTTAAAATTTTCACATCATTGGTACTCAGTGCACCAGGACACAACAGCATGGAATTCAGAAGAGAGTAAATACATGTGATATTATATATATGGGAGCTGGTCAATTATAAATGAAATATTCCAGAAGTCAAGAAAGTACTAGCACTCTTGGAAGCTAGAATGAAATATCTCATCTGCCCTTCTGTCTTTTAGGCATCCCATGTTGCAGATGGGGCCACTTAATTCTAGAGAGAGAAAGTTATTCAGAATAATGTCAAAAAGGATACAAATAGAAGAGAAATAAAAACTACAAAGCATGCATGATCAGCAAGTTAAATCTGGATGTATTTAATTTGGTAATCATCAATGTAGTAAATGACTCAGGTAAATGGGCCATTTCACTGCTGTCCACAGGTGTAAAGTGAGAGTATTTATTTAGCCCACAGACATGATGTTCAGATAAACTAAAGTTTGCAAACTGTTCTGAAAATACAGGGTGCTGTGAGAGTGGTAAGCATCGTTACTATTCAGATTAATACCAAATGTCACCTGTTCCACAGAGCTATATAAATGTAAAATAGACTATTTCATTTCTTCAACTATTTCCTACCTCCAATCTTCAACATCTGATCCTTGGGCTCTTTAATATTTTATCCAAATGACTTAAAGAATCAAAGAGAGAAACAGATCCCCGAGACTGACAAACCCCAACACAAGCCTGAATGAATATCACCACCAGGGCTGAAGTACAGTGGCAATACCCAAATTTCACATAAAAACTGAAGGGTTCTTTTGGAAAAAATCTCTTCCTATTTTCCCAACTTGTGTAAAAACACCATGGACCGAGGAAAGGGAATGACTTTTGTGTTTCATATGATCAACATCCCTTTGGCAGCTTATGCTTTGAGACAGATAATAGATTTAATTAAATTCTCACCCAAACCCTATGATGCTGATACCCTTAAAACCTATAATTTTTTAAGCTCATAAGGAAGCTGTACCTCAGAAAAGTTATCTATCATTTAGGTCACGTAGCTGAATCAAGTGGTGACAAGAAATTCAAATCCTAGATGTCTTATTTCAAAGATAAGATTTTAACAATAAATGATATTCCCCACCCCACTCCCGATATTTTATTTTATAAACATTCATCTCATTCCCCAAGCCAACAATTCACACTAACACAGCATTCAGGTAACAAAGCTGAAAGAGGCCTGGGATACTGTGGATGCAATATCCTCATTTTGGGGATTATGAGACTAATGTCAACCACATTAATAAAACTAACTGCCCAATCTACTAACAGAATTTAGTAGTGAAAGCAGGGAGAGAATCTAGAACTTGTAACCTTATGATTTTTTCCCTCTACAATAAGTAGAGCTGCATGTTTCTGGGAGAATTTTACCCTTTTTGGTAACTATCAGGATGGTGGAAACCAAGCAAGCAAGACACAGAGAGAGGATAAGAGATGGAGGGACTGGAGAGAGAAAAGAAAAATAAATAAGTGGGCTAAGTGATCAGATTATTAGACAAACTGCCTTAATCCTTTATGTTGCTTTGGTTGTTATTCTATGATCCCACTTAAAGGATCAAATATCATACCCCTATTGTATAAAGAATTTGTGTTAAGCAATGAATGGCAAGTACAAGAAGCAGAAGCAATGTGTTTGTACTCCCTTAACCTCAAGACAATGAAAATAAAAATTAATGTATGGATGGTAACTGAAGACAGTGCTTTACATTTCAAAGTTTATGGAGCTGTGGTATAACCTTTCCATTCTTCTTATTCCAATAATAAAGGGAGGGAGTTACTCTTACAACACACTAGTAACAATTCAAATTCTCTGTTTATTAAAGATGATTCAAAGGGCAAAGAAACAACTCCACTACCAAAATTATTTGTAATCCTTCCCTTCTCAAAAAGAAAAATGAGCTGAGCCTCACATCTCAAGTTCACGTATGCTTTAGCTGAATCTGTCTCATGCAAGACTAAAAAGAAAAGCTGTTTTTCTGACATACCATGAGAAGACCAATGCGCCAATGAAATAAACAGAGCACCTAACACAGTGCCTAACAAATAGGTTGTTTCCAAAACACATTGAATGAAAGAATAAATGAGTGAGTATAGCAAAGAGTGCTACCTGTCCGCCAAGATTCATTTTTCCTTTTCTCCAGGGAACTAAGCAGCTAGACGGTATTTCCCAGCTTTCCATGCATAGCCAAGAAAGGACATGTGACTAAAGTCTAACTAGTGTGAATGGAAGTAAGGCCTGTCCTATAAAGCCGCTAACAAGCTGCTCCAAGTTCTTTCCCTCCCCCTGCTGACTGGCATGGCAATGCCCAGAATCATCCTGCAAAACACATATTCAAGAGGCAGAACCTTCACCTGCCTGGATCCCTGAATAACTGTGTAGATCAGATAACCATCCATGCCCCCACTTCTGGCGTGGAACTACCCTGGATTTTCATGAGGTTGAAAATAAAATTCTATTTTATTAAGTCAATGAATGTTGGGCCCATTTGTGGCATCTACTTTTCTTACCCATGTTAGTGCAAGGGGAATCACAAATTCAAGCCCCAAATCACATCATGGTATCTAAATAATGAAAGAATAACTACTCCATTTCATACAAACAGCATGGAAAATCATTATATGACCACAACAGTGGTGGGTGCACATCCTTCTACTACCCCATTCTTTTGGAAATTGAAACATTTGTTTTGGCATTGTTTGCTTATTAAAAATATTTTAGGAAAACTTATGCAATATAAATATTCTGGGCAGCTTCACTTTTACTGTCTTCTTAGCTGTAAGGGAGCTTTTCTTTTTTTAAGAAACTCATATCTAAATTTAGTGTGTTAGTGTGCAAAGACAATGAAACCTGCCTGATCTTTCCTGTGAAGGTATCACATCTCCAGAGAAGAAAGGTTTAACAGTGCACAGGGATTACACGTCCCTTAAGGACGACTTAACAACCTGTGTGTGGGTGAAGGAGATAGAGTGAAAGAGTCTGCCTTGCAGGTACAACCAATCATTCTATTAATACTCTGTATAATGAAGCACAGTTCAAGAAGGCATTTATATTAAAGACAGTTTGCTATGCAAGCCATTTGCTTCCTATCAGAGAGTGGAGCTATCAGAAACACTAATAACACCTTTGTGTTTGAAAAAGAAAAAAAGAAATCACTGGATATAATATCTGGAAATTGGAATGAGAAGAGCTCTCAGTCATTTTCTTTTGTGTTAATACAGCTGGTGCTTTAACAGTTTCAGAACTGTACATTGATGAATAATGAAACAACGCTTGGTCAGCACACAACCAAGGTGAAAGGAGACATCAAACAGTGAAAGTGGAAATAGTATGGTGTTTTACAAGTTAGCCATGCAGGTTTTTTTTTTTACAAATACCCCCTTTGACACAGTTATATAGAAATTAAGAACACAGAAAAATTGACAGATAGGAATTCTCAGGTAAAAAGACAGTGGCAATAGTAGATTGTGCTTAATTCACCAAGAACACCTCCTTTATCTCAAAGACCTCCTGATGATACATAGTACTTACACTTCAGAGCTCACTTCAAATATCACCACCTTTTTGTAGCCTTTCCTGACTTGCTTCCAGGTACCCCTCCAAAGAGGGGAAGGTAATACCTTCTGTGAGCTCCCCAAACACTTGGTTCTTTCCATAAAATTCATTCTCATCATCATGATCACCTTTATCATCACCACCATCACCACCACCATTACTCACTAGGAACATCAAACGGGTAAATATTCTGATTTGGATTAGGAAACAAATTGTCAGAATTACTCTATATGGATTGAATAGTTCAACAGGAAGCATTAAGAATAGTGCAACATAGTAAATAGTTTTCTGTCTGACTCTTGGATAACTGATGTCTTCAAATTTAGAGTGGAATCCCATGACACAGTCCTGGACTACATGGCTTCATACAACAGCAGCTCTACTGTCACCCAGGAACAGAATAATAATTGTTTATCTCACATCTTTTAATCTTTCATGAGTAGTCGAAAATAGCTTGCCTGTAAGGTGGGGCACCCTTTTATCCTTCAATAAATGGCCAAGTAAAAGAAGACAGGAAACTACACCAAATACAAAGCTGAAAGGGAACAGCAGAGGTTGTGTGGAATCAGCTGTTCTTTCTCTTTTTTTTTTTCAATTGATGTATATCAGGGTAGTAGGAAAGGGGTGAGTTGAACATCTGGACCAGAACCAAGGCGTTTAACATTTCCAAGCACTTCAAAGGCATGGATGATTTATGGTGCTATTCTTAGGTTTTTATCATGTGTCCTCTCACTTTATGAAATGTAGACAGGCACATAAACCTGGTGACACTTCATGACATAAAAACAGTGATTGAAGGCTGATAAAGAGGAAAGCAAAGAAGAATCATTTCAGTTAGGAGATGTTCAGAACAGTCAGGCCCCTGGGGGAGACGAGTTGAATTTTGCTCTAGTCATGATGCCTTTCAGCAATTGGAGAAGCTTTGTGTTTAGGCAATCACTGTCCTCATCTCTCTTTAGAAAAAGCAGAATAGGATCTGTAACTTAACTGGTGTACCTGTGTGGCCTTTCCACTAGAGAAGCTGAGGCAGTCATATTGCTGAGTACTGAAGAGAATAAGGCCATCGTAATATACTTTCTACCTGCAAAAAAATTCATCTCCTTCAGTACTGGGGGAAATAAAAAGCAGAAAAATGGAAAGAAGGGTAGGGGAAAAGGTGAGATGACTTGTGACATACTGAGGAAGAGAGAAGCAGCATGGCATTTTGGCAAAGCCAAGGTTTGTTTATAAATCATCACTTCTCTAACAGCTATCCTCTGCAACACAAAATGATGCCTCAGAAAATATCTGTAGGTAGCAATTTCTATTTTGTGGAAAAGACATGCCATATATTTAGAAACACTAGAAACTGTCTGCTGTCATCAAGTTGTTGATTGATTTCAAACTTAATATGCAGTCTCATAAAGCCTTTTGACTGGAGAAGATTTGCACAAAGCCTTTTTAAGATATCACATTATATGTATATTGTCAGACGGGATTTTTCCATTTTTAAAGTATACTATCACTCAATATAACAATAATTAAATTATTGCATTTGCTAAAATAATTAATAGATTATACGGCAAACACTAAATCATGACAAAGTATAGGTCTAGCATTTCGGAAAATCCATTAATTTTTTCTCATTTATTTCATCAATATTTCAACCAGAGACACTTGATTAGCATCACAGGATGTGACAAATGTGCTCTTTCATTTTATCATTAGATAAAAATTTAAACATTCCTTTACTTCTGTATTTATGACACTTTTTGGCATTCAAGACTTTTTCATTTCCTCATGGTCAATTGCATTCAATGACTAACATGTAAATATTTGATTGCTTCTAATAATTACTTCTCATTAGAAATATAGCCTTGCTTTTTCAAATAAGTCTTGCCACTTCAGAATGGTCCGTCAGGAACGTATGACATCCTACTCTGCACACAAGAGACAAGAGAGCAACAGCTCTGGGGATTTCTAATTACGTGACAATACAACAGATTCACAAGTGCCTGCTCTGTGAAGAGTACTAGGTAATTACAGATCACCTGGAGCAATCCTATGAAAGAGGTAACATTTAATATAAACAGCATACATGATGTTAAGGGGAAAGAAAACCTCTCCTTTCTAGGGATTAGAGTTAAGCCGCATGGGGAAGCATGGAGGCAAAGTTCACTAAAGAAGGGTTTTAAGGAAGCTAGGTGATCTTCCCTGGACAGCCCCCCAGTACTATCTGAACGTCTCGAGGCCAAGGATGGGGAATCCTGGATTTCCCTCACAGGACAACATATTCCACACCTATGGACAGAAGATTGTAAATAAATGTCCATGAGCATCACCTTCTATCTTAGGAGCCCATTTTCCTTAGGAGCTGAATTAGATGGGAACACCTTAGGTTACAGGAAAAAAAAAAACTTTTCCTTTAGGGGTTCTAAAATAGAGCTGCTTAATTATTTGTGTCACATATCTTAAAGAGTAAAAGTTCTCCTAATCATAGCAAAGAAATCATTATTATTGATTAAAATGTCATTTCAGTCAGAGATCAGGAACCCTAAAGAAGATCATTTTTGCTTTCCAAATTAACCATAAAAAGTTTAAACTGTAAGTAAAATGCCATTCTGTGCTCTTGCAATGAATTTCCAATGATAGTATCTACTTTATATTGGTTCAAAAACATTGCCTTAATTAGGTTGACCTTTAAAGAGCTTTTCTAGAACTGAAATTCTTTAAAATGCTTCCACATACTATATTCACATGCAATCTATCTGTCCAAATGATTATAAAAGCCTAAAATCACAACCTAATATTTGTTTTTAATGACAAATATTATTTTTGTCACTTTTACTGCCCAACATCAAAATCCTATTTAGTACCCATTAACAGATTTAAAATTTTAATACAGGCTTGTATCTGTTGAAAATTTGCTATAGGCAAAACACTTGTGTTCTTGTGGGGGAAGAGATGTGGACAAAACCCAAAACTCAAAATTTGCTTCAAGATACCAGGCAAACTCTAAGCAAAGTACCTATTTTAAAGAGTGGTTAGCACATAAACATGACATCCATACTTGTCTAATTCTTACCTTGGTGTTCAGGGTTTACAAAACACTTTGACATACTTTATTCCATTTGAAAATTACACCATTCCTAGACAGCTCAGAAGGGTAGTCTTGTTTTAGAGATGAGGAAGTAGTTCCAGGCAGCATAATCATTCATTCACCTCCAGGTCTTTAACCAGCCACCACCCTCAGAGAGAGAGCCTCTCCTCAAGCCATGTGGGGTCTAAGACACAGCTTTTCTAACATTCACTGAAAAACATTGCTTCCTGTATCTGTAAGCACTGGATGGACCCTAGAGATCAATTCCTCTAACCTTAAAAAAATTGAGGGAGGTGCAGGGGGTTAGAAATGAGAGGATTTTTTCACAGTCAAGAATTCATTAGAGCCCACCTGACACTAGACCCCAGATCTTCTGAATCCTATTAAATTGCTTTTTCTTTCGTTGCCTGCCTGTTTTCTCCTTTTCCAGCACTTAATAGAGATAAAAACATTCCCAGTCAGGCTCTGAAAACTAGCCCTAGTAGAAAGATAATTTCATTTTTTTCCTTTTTAAATTCATGTTTTTTCAGAAGACACTAAAGATCTGGTATCAAATTTCACTATGCCCCAATTTAGTTTTTCAAAGATAAGTACACATATTCTATGGTCCTTTCAAACCCTGCAAGTGTCACATTCTGTGCTGAACAAGGGAAAATGTACAATTTAGCCATATATTTTATTGTCCTTTATTCTGTATTCTATCACATATTTCCAGCCACAATATTCATCAGTCTTTTAGTTGATCAATCACAGAAAAACATTACTTTCAAAACTCTTTGCATAATTATCATATTTTTGTGCATTCAGCAAGCATTAAAAGCCACTATGTCTCCTTCATACTACTGCTTCAGTCTTCTAAATTTTAAACCTCTGAAGCATGTGTCCTTAGAATAAACAGATGGATAAATAAATAAATGAATAAGCCTACATCAAGAGCTTATCATTACTGCCTCTCCCTGCCCTCCCCAGGATTTAACATAAGATTATTTTGAGAATGATCATGTTTATGCAACCTTGCTACGTAAGTGGGAACATAAACCCCTATTACCAGAGCCTGTATCATCATTTTATACAGAAAACATGACAAGTGTTTCTTTAAATGATATAAACTTGTTCTTATCTAAACCAAACAGCACAAAGTAATCAGATGCTGGTTTTAATCTGGTTTTCATTCCTCCAGTAAAAATATATTTGCACACTTACAGGATTTGGCCAACTGTATTATTAATATTACAACTACATGCTCTTGAAATTTAACATGTTTCCCAATCATCACCTGCAAAGATTTATTTAATGGAAATCTGCATCACATTAGCTTTGAGTTTCTATGAGGACTAGAGGGACCTTTTTAACAGCCATGTGAATATTAAAGTTCTTCCAAGTCCTTTCCTCGGTGAATTCATTCATTCAAAAATATGTATTACATAACTGTTATACACAACACATTGGGGTTATAATCCTGAGCACAAAAAGTAAGCAACATACCATGTTCTCTGTCTTCATGCATTTTAGCGTAATTGGGGTGGGGGAGGGCAAAAATTAAATGAGAGAAACACAAAAATATTCATTGAATATTTCATTATTTTGGTACTCAATTAAAAATTTACTGAGAACCTACTATGTGCAAGGTGCAATTCTAGATATTTGGGTTACATCAGTGATTGGACAAAATCAGTGCCCTCTTTGAGTTTAAATTCTAGGATGCAGCAACAGATGAAGTGACAAGTGCTGCAGGAGAAAAAGAACAAGCGGAGAATGGTAAAGAAAATTCAGAGCATTGGAGTTGGGGTTGCAATTTTATAAAAGGTGTTAAAGATGAGCATTACTGAAAGGTGATATGCAAGTAGACTTTTAAAAGGTAGTAAGTGCCTTGAATAAATGCTACAAAACAGGCTTGAAAGACATGCAGGGGTGTGGTATCTTGAATCATGAGGACGACAGTCTTTACACCAAATGCAATATCAGACTTGGTAAGATGAACAGTGAGATTATTTACTCAGTCAGCAAAGAGTGGGAAGGACTAGAAGGGATGTCCGTAGGTATCAATCTTTTTTTGCACAAATGCAGTATCCAGGATATGGAAGAGATCAGAAATCGCAGCACACATTCTCCGTTTTCATCTCTAAAGTACACCCAAACACTAATAGGGAAGTTGGATTTAATCCTCACTTGATATAAATATGAAATATGAAATCCCCAAGTAATTCAATATCTTTCCCTATGCCTTAGTTTGTTACTTTAAAATATTCTCTCCAGGTGAAGAGGGAAGTTTATCACTTTCCTGGGGAGTGGGCGCTTCACAAACGCCTGTCTGACCTTCCACAGTATGGTATCCAGCATGCAATTTGAGAAACTGGTGTATATCTACTTCCCAGTTGAGAAACATTGAGATAAACCTGGATTCTATGACTCTTTGAATCTATGATAAAAGCACACTGACAGTGGTAAGCAATTAATCAGGTAACCCATTCATTTACCAAAAAATAAAAAATAAAAGGATTTCTGGCTTTGAGATCACTACCACATTCAGAGTAAGACAATCACTCCATAAACTACAGAACCAGTTTCTCTGATGAAAAATATGCAAATGGTTTTTGAATCAAATAGTCTCATTAAGCAGTTATGCTTCTCATGTTGTCAGATCAAACAGTAATAGAAGCAGTGGGGTGCATTTCCTCACTCTGCCACCTCATGCTCCTCTCATTCTCTTGGACGTCATTAAACTTGACTCTCCTACATTCTAACCCAGGTTTTCTTGGCGTCATTTTCATGACCATTTTGAGATTTCAAGCAAACCAAAGCATCACAGCTCTGAGGCAGTTCTCTGCAACATATTCTTACTGAGTTTTTCTTTTATTTAAATAGATTTAAGCATATCACAGGATAATTAACATCAGTCCTGTATTAAGTGCTTTTAAAGATAATAAATATCACAAGTGTATTTTATGACATGAGGTATTTAGATGAAGGTAACTAATCTCCCTACTGGCCTCAGACTGTTAAACCAGTTGTGTGTATTAAAGACAGCAGAGAGAATGAGAAGACAAACAGAAAACAAAAGGAACTGCCATGATCTAGAACAAAATGTGGTGTTGGTACTCTGTTAAGCAGGACTGGGCACTTTGTCAGTCAGGCTGTATACTGGTAGTATGGGGCTGCAGTCTCAATGAGTTCACAGACTGTGGGAAATTAAGTATGAAAAGAGACTTCAAATAAGACAGTTGTACCCTTTATCAAAAGAGTGGTAACAGTATAAATAGACGCAGACCTTCTCAAGAGAGAAAGATCATTTTACTCAGGAGAAATGAGTAACCATCACTCTATTAGGGTAGCTAAGGAAAGGAAGCTAGGACCAAATCAATGCAATTATAATTTCTTTTTTAAAAAAATTCTGTGACAAGTATTGTAATTCTACTATCAGATGCTACATGGGGCTTTATCTCAAAGAAGAATCTTGTGCTTTCTTGAAAAGGTAACTAAATTTCTTATTTCCAAGCAAGACAAAGGAAGCATCATGTTTCAAATATAGCCTGGACATTCTGCTGCATAGGCTCAAACCCTGAGGATTAAGCCATTCTGCGATATGGGAGGCACCATCTTCTGTCTACAATTAGGTACTTGTGTGATTTCTGATAACTTTCTAATTGCTGCAATCTCCTATGAATACCCTGTACAGCTGAGGCTTCCTTAGAAAACCTCTTGGTTTGCATTTTAGCATCTATCATTTGATTCTTAGAGGGACTAATATAGGTTTGCTGAATAATAATGGCTCTGATTTTTCTTTAATTAATGCAAGAATAGTACCAGTATGGTGAAAATACTAACAGGAGCAAATTATTCTTACCTGCTTTGTAAATAAGAGTTTAAAATGCTAGCTTTCCAAAACCCAAAAGAACTGTAAAACTGTAAACAATGCCTATGTTTTAAAAATCAGAAAATGACTATTTTTATTGACATGTTTGCCTACTTTGGACCTAGGCTTAACTCAACAGAGACAAAAGCTTGATTCAACCATCCAGTTTTACATTAGCATTTTCTTCTTTGCTTCCTTGTAATTCTTGAGGGGTGACTGTAACTTAAGCAGAGAAGAAAATCTGTTTCCTTATTTTGTAGTCACAACCTTACACTTCAACACTGCAACAGCAATTTCCTAATACAGTCCAAGATTTTATGGTCTTGCACTTAGTTCAATTAATTCTTTCTTTTATTGTTTAAAGAAATGTGAAGAATCCCAGCCCTTTTGTATTTTACATTCCAAAAACCATCCATATATCTAGAATTCATAGAAGTTAGGGAACAGGCTTGATAATGTGCAAGTTTGGAAATGGTTTGGCAGTAATGATGGTTTATCCCTTAGCTCCTATAAATTTGTGAAAAAATAAATGGCAGGAAAACTTGAAGATAAAATAGGGTGACAAAGGGTGGTTCAAGTAAAGGAACGGTTTTGAGTACAGTTGACTCAGGTACATGTGCATGCACATAAATATATAAATTCAGATTATCTGAACACACAGATGAAAAAGATGTCTCAACATAGGACATAGGGAAAAAGACATATGTAGCTGTATTACTATATTTTTAAATCCTCAATTATAAAGCTACAGTGAATCATTAAGTAGGTTCCCACTTAAATATATCTGGAGGTAAGTTCCATAGAAAAATAATAGTATTTATGAATCCTCAAGTGAATTTAATGATACTCAAAGAGGTCAGAGGCTCAAATATCCTAAAGCCTTTTTAGAAATTGTAGAAATAAAAGTTTCAGTGGATTATCTCCCTGTGTTAAGAAAAAGGAAAGATTCATCCCAAAGCCAAGTTGGGATTTTTCCACCAGTGGAAAGATAGTCTACCCTCAATTTCTACGTGACATCATAACTATAAGATTGTTATACTTTCAGGGGTAGTTGCTGTTTTGATATTCTTGAAAGTACTCTAAAAATCTGATGGGGGGGGGCATAATTCAAGCTTTCAAACAGAGCTTTCACAATTTCCCTTTTCATATTTTAAAAGAAAATCTAGAAAAACAACTTTTGTAATTTTCAGGTCCCATCTAAGAGGTTTTCTCCAAGAATTTGGAGAAGTGTGACATTTAGAAATCCAGTAATTTTATTTTTGCAGAGCTGTGTATTTTCTATGGTATTTTTGGTTGTCTTTTGTTTTTATGCTAGAAACTACTCTTTCATCATCTACCATTTAGTATTCTGTCAGGACATCCCTCTACACACCACATACACACACATGGATGCTTAATAAATATTATTAGAAAATCAAAATTAAATATAGGTAGATCTAAGAGGTCACATATATTAAATTTGAAGGAACTTCATGCGAAGTGCATATGTCATTTTGCAGTCTCTACAAACTACAGCTAAGCATAAATATTTTCAACTTAAAATCTTTGGATGCAACTTGTTAAACACGAAATTCTTTAGCTTTAAAGAAAGCTACTGTGCAAACATAGTCAACAATATTATGCTGACAATAAAGCCTCAGAAAGATATGACTTTGAATCTAACTTTTAAGAAGAGACACAGACTGTGTCAAGGTAGCTTTTGTCCCCTTTTATTTTTTAACAAAAAGGAAAATTATAACACAGGAAAGTGTGTTATGAATGAAAAGAAGTGTGGCTTTTAAGTCAGAACCCCGAAACTTAGGTCCTGATGTTTAATATCCTCTGGATCACTTAGAAAAAGACTATTTGGATGCAAACTGACAAATTTACTTGATGAATTTAGTTTACTGGTCGTCTCTCACTTAATTCATGATGTGATTTTTTTTTCATGTGTATAAATTCACATCTTATGAAAGGATATAGCCAAGAAAGGAAGAGGCTTTCTAAATTAGACAGATTTCCAGTAAAGAAAGCAGTAGAGTTAAGGGTTAAGGTTAAAAAAAAAAACAAAAAAAATCATACAGTCAAAATTACCCTAATTCATTATGAAGTAGCCATGTTGGGAATGGACGTACATAACCTTCTTTCATCAGGACCAGAACAGACAGATTTTTGTTTTTGTTTTTTGTTTTCCCTAGCATTGGAACAGACCACTGTTTCTTCATAAAGCATTATACCTAGTTGACTTTTGATTGGCTTTTAGGGGGTCATTGTATAAAATTATTTAAACTTTAGAATCACACTAGACATAGCAAGATATTCCCAAGAAAGAAGCACATGGTAACTAGAACACAATCTTCCATCTCATCTCAGCCTCACTGTGGCAAACAGTATCACTTCTAGAAAGTAAGAAAAACATGACTGCACTTTCTCTCTTTTAACTTTTTCTCTTTTTCCATTCCCTCTTCTCCTTGCTCCTTTATTATTAGCTGGATAGAGTAGAATTTGAAAAGGTAAATTTGCATTTAATTTAACTCCACATCATTAAGACTAATTTGACTAGGCCTGGAAAGGAGTGGAAAACAAGATCAAAACAGAGGTTAAAAAGGTAAGTTGAGGACAGCTCACAGAGAATGCTGAATGTTAAGATCAGACTCTCTTTTTCATAGATAATGGGGGATATTTTTATCCACATGTGGGACTAAGAAGAGATGTGTTTTATGATAGTGAATATTCAAAAACATTTGAGGCATGGAGACAGAAGAAAATGTCACTTGGAACCAAATAAAGTGACTTGTCATTGAAGAGAAAAGAGACTCCAGATACATTATCATCTGTACTTATTACAACTGTTTCAAATCCTCTTGCAGCCTTTTCTCCCATCATAAAATAATATTAAACTAAATAACTACTGTATCTTTCAAAATTGAAAATTTAGACATGTGCTTATGTCACCAGGTGAAATACACACAATATTCAAAATACTGTATCGAAACTCCCTCATCCACAAAGGATAAATAAATGGTTTGAAAAATGTCTCCAATCCAAAGTTAAATTGGACCATTACTCATACTATTTTGTGGACTATGAAAATAGTATACTTGAGGCAGAATAAAACACACACACACACAGAAGAAATTGTAAGACTCAGTATTGCAATGGCGATGGCCTAGATTCAGCATTGGGTTGTTGCTCTTAAAAACAGTAACAACAGAATGTTTTTCTCCTTAACTTTGTTGTAATCACTAATAGCTGCTTTCAATTACCAGGAAACCAAAATCCATAGAATCATAGTTTGTATAATTTTTTCCTTTTATTTGCAATTTCCAAAACAATACTCAACACACTATGCATTGACTTTGCTTCTAAAGCAAGGCCTGAATTGTAACTATTTAACTGTCCCCCAAGGATTCAACCAGATGAAAAGAGATAGAGAATGGCTATATTGCTGAAAAATGACAGAAAGTTCTTGTGCAATAATTTAACTCAGGCTAATATCTGAGAGTTTTGAAAATGGAAATTCTATTGTCATCACTTTCAAAGACTCCAGTACACATCTTCCTCCTCAAACATGCCAGCACTTAGCAGTCCTTGAAAACAGAAAGAATAGCAATAAAACAAACTAAAAGCAGCAACTGCAGCAACTATGATGATAATATCATGGCACTGTCCAATTCACTGGGTTCTATGTGACACTGTACTAGGCTCCTTACAAATACCAACAGCCACTCTGCAAGAAATAGTTCATTTTATAGAAGATGCTCACTTTAGAGTTATATTACCAGTCAGTTTCAGCACCACACTTGAAACCCAATCACCAAACTCAATTTATTTGAACTGAACCATGCTGCCCACACAACACAAGGTTAAGGAGTAGCACTGAAATATTACGGCGCCACACCCAAGCTAAGCTCTGGCTCTCAGACAGCTGGAAAATAAAGTTGCCTCATCTGTTACATATATTCCATTTTTCAGTGATCATTAGAAGCGATCATATAACTGAAAATATGTAATATGTGTTATTTATTTTCTATTTGTAGAAAATCATCTACATTAAGGCTATAGATTTTGCTTTACCTTCTATTTATTGTTTCAGTCATTGGCAGAATTACTACATTCCATGCTTTATGAAGCTTGCTATCAATATCATCTTGAAGATGTTTTAAATTATATAGCAAGCCACTCTGAAGAGGATGTTGACCATTCTCCATCTCCACTGAAGTCTATAAAAAGAGGAAAGACATTAGACTCTGATAATTTTGGGAGACAGCATCCAGGTGCAGTGAAAAGAGAAAAGGGTTTGGGAGTTGGGTAGATCTAGATCTAAACTGCATCTCCCAGGAATTATCAACTAAGACATCTTGGATAGAACTGCCACATATATCAAATAAAGGCAAAATAGTATCTACCTCATATGTTATTATAAAGCTTAAAAATGAGACATATAAATCCCCTATCATCTGTATGTTTTAGGGAGAAAAGTATAAGTTTGGGAGTTAGGTTGATTTTCATCACATTTTCTGGTTACTAGCTGTGGAGTGGTAAACTAGAAGGGTCCTTTAACATTTCAGAGATCTGGTTTTTTTATCTTTATGAGCAAAATAACACTTGCCTTAGAGGAAGGACAGATGCGACATTCTTAACCCAGTAATGGCACTTGCTAAGTAACCAGTAAATGTTAGTTCTGTCCCATTACATTTGAGACATTTGAAAAATACTGGTTTCCTTCCTTTAATAACATGTAAGTGATGTCTACCGCAAGTTGATTAAAAAGCTGGCTGGCAAAGGAAGAGGTATACAATGGGGATACCTGGATGTCTTACATATGAGAGAATCAGCCAGGCCTTGATTGGTTGAGATACAGACACCCATAGCACTTCCATCATTACAGTGTCATAATATATGCTCCTATAGACAATTGGAATATAATGTCTCTAACTGTCTTACTTTGGCTTTAGGTGTTTACCTTATCATAGTTGCTCTCCTGTGTAAAAGTCTTGAAAATTTAATCTTATTTTTAGAATCTCAAGTTAAAAATTCTTTTCATGTCTTATAGGACCCTAATATAGATCTGGGCCTTGCTTAATTCTCAAGCCACTTCCCTTAACTGCCACACTTAGTCATACCTGACACCTTACAACTTTGGAATGCACTAAACTCTCTCCTACCTTCGTAGCTTTGCCTATGCTATTCCCTTGGCACGGAATTCTTCCTTGGCCCTGTCAACTCTTACTACTCCTTTTTTCTATTGAAATAGGAAGTTTCACTAGACCTTTTTCAGGTCCTTCTAAAGATCTCAGTTTACCCTGTGTTTACTTATTATAAAACACTTATCTAAGTTATAAATTTAACATGTATTTATGTAATTATTTAACATCTCTCTTGTATACCATGAAATTACAGAAATTATACAGAGCTGTATCTATGTCTGTTTTGCTCCCTGTTAGATGCTCAATGCCTATTAATAAGTCAGTGCTCAATGTATACTTATTGAATGAAGTCACTAATGGTACAGTCATGCAGCATTAAGTGAGAAGCTATTTCTTCAGTTATTTCATGTGAAAATATTTTTATTTATAAAAGAAAAGATTAGGTTTTGTTTTATAGCAGAATGTGTTATTTTCAGTCTAATTACTCAACTCTTATTCCAATATACATGCATAAACAATAGTTAATTAATTCCCTTTTTATAACAAGGCATAAACATATGAGTTAATAATAGCAAAGTTACAGAATGACCTTAGAATATGATGTAGAACAAGTTTCTCAACCTTGACACTACTGAGATCTTGAGCTAGATGATTCTTGATTGTAGAGACTATCTTGTGCAATGTAGGGTATTTAACATTATCCTTGACCTCTACCCATTAGATACCAATAGCACCCACTTCCCAGAAAACTGAAAAAATGTCCAAATGGTCTTGGATGCCGAAATTATCCCTTGTTGAATACCACTGATATAGAGTAAGTCTTTGTTCTCTTTGAGTTGCAAACCTAGGTGGGTGGGGTTAATACAGGTACATAACAATGAAAGAGACACACACAAAATGCTATTAAGTTTAAAGGAGAATGTCTCCTTTTTCAAGTATTTAGCATTTCATCATGTGTTGTCTCTCACTTGATTATACCATGGCCCTGGTTAAGTCAATTCTTTATCATCATGAGATGCTTAATAAAACCAACAATACCTTGCAACAGCCACCACAGATTTCCAGTGAACATTCCCGACCATAAGCACTCTGACTGACCATACCAGAAGAAAAATTGAGGTGCACAACAGTTTTTCAGGAGAGGTAAGTGCCAAGCATTTAGAACTTTTAAAAAGTCAGTTTTCAACATTATGCAAGATTGTGTTCACATTTCATTGGGCAAACACAGAAGACTAAAACACTGGGAAAATTATATATTTTTTTCAGTACTTCCAGTTCAATGAAAGATTAAAAATAGAGTTGTTTAGGGGTAAAGGGAGGAAAAAGAAAACTCTTAAGTATTCCAGAAATATTGAACTAGAGAGTAAAATATTTTTTACTGTTAAAAACAAGGCAATGCAATTTAATCATTAACTTCTGCTCAAATTGACCTTCTGTTTCAAGTGCTCTGTATCTTACAATCTCTTCCTTATCCAACCTCTTCCAATGTGAAGTTTTCCATATACATTGTGCTCCAAAGTGGACAAGTCTAGTCACAATATATAGTGATGATCTATTCACTTGGCTTTCACTCTGCTCTATTAATTCCCTTAAAGCAAGATATGCATTTAGTACTTTATTGCACAGTACTTAGAATTTGGAAGGAAATCCAAATTATCTGCTCAACATGTGAATAAATGAGCAAATGAACCATCCAATAGACATGATTTAAGTTAAGTACATGCTGGCTAGGGTCTGCCTCAGTCTTCAAGTAGGAAATGATTTGTTATAGATATTGATACAACCTCCTTGATATCTGTGTAACTTCTATCAGGAACTGTAGCACCTACCTCGTTAGTAACAGACATACCTGCCATTACAGTGAGCTCCTCAGTAAGCACAGGAGTATTATATATTATAGAGCATTATGTGTACATCATATATGATATATACTGTACACTATGCATAACAATACCCAATTGTATTAGTTCTTTCCAAACAGTCAATGAGTCCAGCTATAAAAACTGAGTCAACTCCTGCAATGGGGGAAGGGGAGGGGGAGGGGCTTGATAATATGGTGAATGTTGAAACCACAATGTTGTTCATATGAAATCTTCATAAGACTGTGTATCAATGATACTTCAATAAAAAAAGATCAATGTATAAAAAAACCAAATTAAAATGTTCTTTTTAAAGATTAAAAAAAAATTGAGTCAACTCTATCTATAAACTTACATCCAGTTAATTAAATGGTACAGACCTGACTGAAGAATCTCATGGTATCAAACCTTATAAAGTCTCCATTTCATTATGTCAGTGGGCTGTCAGTGGTTGCTGAAAATCTTGCAAATAAACATGTACCATAATTTAGTCAGAGAAGATGATTACTTATATTGCACAAAGTGGAAAAGCCCAGAAGAGTCAATGATTTGATGCAAATATGACATATTCATAAACTCACCAGTAACATCTAACTGCAACTGGAAGGCAGAGAGGAATACATCTCCTTAGAGGATGGAGTAATTGTGAAAGAGAAAAATGTATGCTTTTGCACACATGCCATGTGATTGGACCAGTTATACTTTTTTCATTCATCACATATTTTGTCATTTTGTAAAAGGGCCTTACTCTGTTTGATCATGTAACTATGGGATTAAAAAAAATGATTTTTATAAAACTCGAACAAAAAGCCAATAAAGTAATTCATTGCATATAACCAATAAATTGATACTAATAATACCATTATAGCTTCATGATGAAAAATGACCATGTACTTTAGTTCTGATTTGTGTTGCCATTATTTACCATTAGCTCTCATTTATACATGCCAATAGGGAAAGTAATGGTGTGAGGAATCTGAAATAGCAGATCATCAAATATCGTTTTTAACTGGTTCTAGAAAGTATGCTTCCTTTGTTTTCCCTACAGCAAGTTTACACTATTAATTGCTCAGTTTTGATAACAATTAAAACTTATTTCAATTTTGTAACAGCATTCTAGGTGCCAGAGGTAAATAAAGGGAGTTATTTTCCATAGCATGTTACTATAGATATTAAATGCTTCAGAGAATAATAATAAAAAAAAATATTTGCTGAGTGCTTAATATGACAAGCACTGGCTAAGTCCTTTTAAATGTAATGTCATTTCATCCATATTATCTGCAAGGTATATGTCATTACCTCCATGTTGTAAGTGCAAACACTGAGACTTAAATGGTAAGCTTGCCCAAGGTCACACAACCACTAAGCCATGTTGTTCCTCAGACTGCTGAGCGGACTGTGAGATCCATCTTGAATAGATGGAAATACTGTATCCTCTTTGTTGAGTATTCTAAAGATAAAGCTGGCAGAAACTGTTAGAAACCAAAAGAAATGATTTTGGCCACAGACAACTTTCCTTCCTCCACACGAAGTAAGAATGTTGCATGGGGGGAAAAAAGATATTCCCAAACCACTGGTTATGATACATAGTAGGTTTATGAATCAAACTCTGTGTAGAAACCATGAATTGCATTACATAAAAGACAGTAGCTGGAGGTATTTTTAAAAACTCTAAGTGAAATGACATATTCGATAGTGTTCTTTCAGAAATATGTTGAATATCATAGTATTTTAAATGTACAGATGTTAAAGCATGATAAACACATAAAGGATTAAGAAGATGATGGCTATTTATAGTAGTTAATCAAAGCTGAACTACATGTTGCAGGATGATATAATTGGAATTACAGACTATTTGTTTTTGCATTGAGAAAGGACACAGCCCATTCACTGGAAAGGTCCTTAATAAATCTCAGTTTTATTCTCACCGGTCTCCTTTAGCCCAAGTTACTTATCTTGTTCCTGAAAATATACTTCCAGCTGTCAAAATTTTAGTATCAATCAACAATCTCTCTGCATCCTGGGCTTTGCTTTGAAAAGCTTGGCTGATAAATAGATAAACCTATCTTTCTTTGTGTTTATATTTACAGTACCTGCTTGAGCTGGAAACCAGACAGTGATAGTGAATTAAGGCTACATATGCAATCATTTTTACTGCATTGAACAAAAGAGAATGGAATGAACATAATAAATATGATAATAAATATGAAAGTCCCTCAAGTTTGTAGATGCAACAAAATGTAGTTTTTAATTTCAGCACTGCTACAAACCAGATACCACACCTACAGTGAAGTTTATTCTGTTCAGTTCTAAAATAAGAAGTTAACTTTTGTTCTGAAAAAACCCGGTGATTCTGGATGTAAAAACAGTATCTTAATGTCATTTCTATTTAAAGCATGGAGTGTGGACCAGCAGAATCAAGACCACATGGAACCTTGTTAGAAAAGCAAATTCTAAGGCCTGTCCAGGCTTACTAGAACAAAGTCTGCATTTTTAACAAGATTCCTAAGTGATCTTTGGGAACATTTAGTTAAGAGAAGTACTAGGTTGTGGAATAAATAGGCACTAAGTTGTAGTAATAAATAGGCACTATGTCATCTAGTCTGCAGAAATCTGATTGTGTGGGTAGTCTTGGACTTTCTAATGAAAATATGCGAGTCTTTAACTGTATTCAAATGTCCTACAAAATTTACTCTGCTAACTTACTTAGGAGCTAGGTATCATAAAAGAGACCACAGAGAAAGAACAGCATATACTTACTCCTCCACTTTTTTAAAGTGTAAAGAAAGCACTTTACCTGTGTAATAAGTTCCTGACCAGAGCTGGTAACGACCCTACCCCTCCTCTTGCCAATAGCTTGAAATGTTGTAAACAATAGGAAATGGAAACCCTGAGCCTTACAATGAATTTTCTTTGATATAGGATTAGCAATCAGGAAGTGCTGAGTGAAACAAGGTAAAAAGCATCCAGCCATAACTGAGGGCAGTTTTAGAAGGTGAAGAGAAATGGTTCCCCTGCTGTCAAGTGTTCTTATTATACATTAACCACGGATAAGCCCCACCCTTGCTATAATTTGAGCTGTATCAAAACTGAACATCCACAGCAATTTGCTGAATAAAAGTAATCTTTGTGTCGTCTGCCAAGCATAGAGCCCTTTCTCTTAGAGGATGCAACTTCCACAAACCCGGCTGAAAGGAAGTCCTGGTGTCTCCTGGGACCACAAAGTGACTGCAGCAGGGGACTTTTCTCTTTGTGGAACTTCTGATTAGGACACAGTGACTAAATTAGACCTAAACAAGGGAGTCCATGGGTCTTGTTAATCCAGGGCTAGGATGACCAGTTTTAACTAATTACATACTAATGGAGAAAGAAGAATCTGCAAAGGGAAAAGAAACTGGCATAGCAGAAAAAGAAAGGGAATGAGAAGGAAAGAGAGGGGAAGAGAGAGAGAGAAGGAGAGTGGGGTGGGGTGGGGAGCTTCAACCAGCTGAGTGACCACGTGTTCCCAGAAATACAAAAAGGGTAACTGACAGACCTGTCAGTTCTGACTTCAGTATAGATGTACTTCCTAGTTGGATGGTTTCTAAGATTCCTTGTAGTCTTCCAGAAAACTAACTTTTTGTTTGGGCTAGTTTAATGGGGTTTCTGTTTCTCATAACTGAGATTTCTTTACCAAGACATTGATCAGATGTGCCCCCATGAAACCAAATTTATGCTATTTTTAAACACCAAAACACTTTGAAATCAATATTATAGTTTTAGCTCATCAACTGAATTGTGGGTGGTATTTGTGGGTCTCTAATTCTTTACATTTCTGTATTCCTACCTTTAAATATGGATAAAATTCCATCACAATGCTTTGACTCATAGGTCAGAAGTTAGGCCAAATGCTAAAATTGCTTGAGAAACAGACAAACTGTGCATAATTCAAGGATGTTACTAAGCAGATGCTAACTTGGGGGCATTAAGAGCAGTGAAGGCACCTTTAAATAGCTAATAGGGCTTATGAGGCTGTCCGACTACTGAGATGGCAGGCTTATCCACTGGAAAGCTATGACTCACTTATTCTCCCAACTCCCCAGTGTAATCTGACGCACTGTATCCCCAAGACACTTCCTATGCTGATGCTTCTATTTCTATCTTGGAGCCTTTTAATTTGTATTTTCCCCAAATGGCTTATGTCTGCTTGTCAAGTGGGATTCTCACCTCACTTGGAACTACTGGCTCTTTGATAAGGAAGAGCAGGCTGGCAAGAAGAGCTGGCATGCCACAGAAACCCGTGTAAGCAATCAACAGCTTCTTCACAGCCAAGTGTGATTTTTCTGCAGTGCCAGCCGGAAGCAGCTCAGCACAACAGTCTCCTGCTAATATCAGATTCTCATGCACAAAGTACTTTACCACCTTGGGGAAGGCAAGCATCTGGGGTGCAACTAGATACTCTGACATCACACTGGTGGGTGCATTCCTTGAGCCCCAGGTGCATAACCCCTTTAAGGTTTAGGAACATTCAGTTCCTGTCTACCTACAGGGATATGAACAGTGATTATAAATCATGGCCCTGGAATCAAGATGGAACTCAGCTTGAAACCCAATCCTGACAAAGATTTACTATGAGATGGTGCGAAACTTACTTAATGACTCTGAACTTCAGACTTTTTAATCAAACGAAAAGAAAAAGAAGAAGAAAATGTTAGGACCTAGCTTTGTATTAGATGGTAAGTATTAAAGAAGAATATGTGTTTATAAGGATTGGTGTTTGTAGGGATTACTCAAAATATGTAAGCTGTTACAATCACCATCACTATCATCAAGAGAGGTCTGCTTTACGTTTTAAAACATGCAAACCTTCCTGTGTTCCCGTTTCTGTTGAGTGAAACTAAATGTCATTCACATCTTTAGGGTAAGGGGATCATCCCCTTCTGTCCTTGAGGGAGAAAAACAACTTGAAGGAAAGTAAATTATTAGCATTGTCATGAGGAAGACTCCCCAGCATTGTGGATAAAGCACAATTATGAATGTCAAGACTTCTGTTTTATGTGAGTATGTAACTCTGGACAAGTCTTTAAACATTTCTGCGTTTCATTTTGCAGTCCACAACTATAAAATGAGAGATCTGCCTGGATGTTACAAGGGTTTCTTTTTACTTAATGTTTTCTATGAGTTTACTCTTTCCAGTTATCACTAAATGTTCTCACATAGTTAGAGAACCACACAGTTCTCTTAACTATGCAGTAAATAGAATTTGAGCCTTGGCAGATAATATGCTTAAGCTAAACTCAACATATGGATGTTTCAAAGTATAGAATTACTAATACATGGAACCACTACATTGCACAGAATTAAAGGTATGTGTTATACCATGTTCATTTCAGGCTGTGTCATGCTTTACAGGGCTGTATTCATCAGGACTGGTTAGGTTATGCTACAGTAATCAAGGAATGTCAGAGACTTAATATATTAAAGTTTCATATATCTCTCCCAAAGAATGCCATTTGCCTGTTTTGCTCCCCATTTTTGTAACATTTTCCATGCTTGAATTTTCACTCGATACTGAGATATCCAGATAGCTCCTGATTAAATTCAATTTATAAGCATCAATTAAATATTGACTGAGAGCTATTCATTTTTAGCTATTTCATGAACAAAAAATTAATGAAGAGACATTAAGAGGGATTTACCCTCAGTGAATAATAGCTTTAGAAGTGCCTTGAGGAAAGGTCCACTCTTAGAATCCTATTCTATTTTTTTTATTATTTATTTAGGCATACTTATTATGTATTTATCTTACACTTGTACACAGCTCTCTACAGCAAATGCCTGTCTCTTTGATCAAAATTGTTAGCATTAGGACAAATTTGTCCTTGTATAGTTTTGATGCTCCATTTATTGCACTGCCATCAGCCACTTGGTGGAGGTTTTTATTTTCCTGCTATTTTTCTCCCTGTGGAGTACAGATGAGGTTAAGAGGATTATTCAGCAGCTGTGTCCAACCACCTGCTCTCCAAACCTTGATTTTCAAGCTCTTAATAACACTGGTGGGGATGCCTTTGGTTCTGTCATTACCAACATGGCTAATCCTGCACTTCCCTAACACTTGGCATCCACCTACCTTCAAGATAGCTGTAATTATGGCTCTCCTTTAAAAGCTCCATTCTTCCAGCAAGGATCCAGTTAGCTTTCATCTTATCTGTAATCTTCTATTTCCATGTGGATTAAAAGGTAAAATAACCACTACCACTTCTCTAAGGAACATTCAGTCCTTGATTTTTTTAGACAAGTACCTGTCTCACTTAAAAACGAATCTTAATGGGAAGTGCAGATTGCTCACTCTTCCATGCCCCGCCCCAAAAGGTTCGCCAGAGATATGTTAACAACCTCTCATTGTATGATATTTCATCCTTTTCAGATAAAGTTGACTGTTGTTTCCTTTCAATTTCTCTGGGCTGATCCCCAAGTTTAAGCTTCTCAAATGTCTCAAGCTTGTTTCTGGTTGTTTGCTTCAATGTACTTGCCTCATTATATTGGCCCATCAGCTCTATCCGGGATCTTACTCCACTTTGTATTTTAATGTCTCCACTGGGTAACAGTATCCAAGTTCATGTGTTCATGAAATCAAAGCTATTTTAATAGTCTGCAGACAATACAAGCAAGCTTGGACTTTTAATAAACTTTCTGTACAATCTTCAGACACCTACATAATCTTTATTTTTTCCTTAGAATTAATAGGCTAAAACACAATGGAGAGCAACTCATTGGCCTCTGGGTGATATCCATATACCTTTGACTGTGACACTCAACTCCTGGGAGTCTGGTTTGGAGACCACATTTAAAGAGGGGACTCTAACGGGAATTTCACTATGTTTTTGGATATCTATGAAGTACACATTCCTCATTAAACGTGCAGTTAGAAGGGTGACTCTGTACTAAATGTCCTAAAGACTTTATTTTGCAATTTTGATGAGCTACCATATGTCTTAGTTTCAACATGACAAGGTAAAAATGTATCCTATTTTATTTTTTTCCATATGATGAGAGCAATAATGCAAGATTATTTTGCAAAGCCTTTGAAAAAGTATTTTATAGCAATCAACAAACTCTTTATGTTAACATTACCTTTTGAGACCCCATAATAACAAACCTAATTTCATTCAATCCATCAGTTTAATAAAACTTGATGGCTCTTTTCACACAACTACTTATAAAATACCACAAACTAAGTAGGGTAAACACCTCATTTTTCAGTGACTTAAGTAAAAAAGATTTCCACTAGAAATAATCAAATAATTAAATATTAGAATATTGGAAACAAAGTAAGTTCTTTCCTAAAAACAAGTCCATTCTAAACTTGCTTACCTCAGAGAAGAGAATCCATTTAAATAAGTATGGAGCCCTAACTCCTTATTTTATAGATGGGGAAACTTAAACCCAACAAAGTTAAATGATTTCTCTAATAATCATACAATTGTTTAATATAAAAATGGAAAACAGGCAGGAGACTTGATATTTTATCTGTTTTTTCTTCCCATTAGTTCATGTAGAGAGATGTAATATAGAGATGTAACATAGATCATCATGGATAATTTGAGCTCCTTTTCTTAAAGATTAGAAAGTAGATGTAAGAACCTTTCAATTTTAAAAACATGGTGGGCTTATCTAATGAAGACCAATGTCTACCTACAAACACAGAGAAATAATAAATAAAATATAAACAAAACCATATGCTTTTTTTAAAAAAGTTTCAAAGCTTAAACACATGTAAGGGAATTCTAAAGGTAGTCATAAAGGAGCAGAGGAATAAGACAAAGCAGTGTGTTTCACCTAGTGGATGGTGTTCAGGGACATGCTGGTCCTTGTTATAGGGTTTGAAGGGTGGTGATTCAGGGTATTAATGCCATATTAGACACTGCACCACTTGGGGACAGATCTGAAATTCCAGGATAAAGCACAGATATCCTGAATCCATGAAGGAAAACTTGAAGATACCATGTAAAACGGCCTTAATAATGACTATGGATTTGCATTCCTCCCTGAGCTCAATGTGTCTCCTGTAAGAAATTGAAAGCTCAAGCCTTTGCCAAGCTAAGTACATGATATAAATGTGTATGACTTATGAGGTGTAAAAAGTTAACACACGAACTTGTCTGTGACCCTTTAAATCCCAGGACCTTGGTAAAAGCAAAAACAAAACCCACTCTTGGAGCATGCTTTCACAACACAGCTCTCAGCATTCCCACAGAAAAGAAAAAAAAAATCTAATGTGAGCTCACAATATAAAATTACAAACTATATGAGAGAAAAAAAAAACTACCACAAAAAGAATCATCCAGTATAGTAAAAAGAACATGCCATAAAAGCACTAGAAATAATAAAGATTATGAACTTGAATAGAAAATACATGTATTGAAATGATTATAGATAAAAAAGAAATGAACTCATAAAACAACAGAATATTGTGATAAAAGAAAGCCAGAAAGATAACCTAAATAGAACTTGCAGAAATTTTTAAAGGTTGATAATTGAAATTTTAAAACCCAATGGACCTTTGCAGTTACAATTAAGTGCTTTGCTTTTCACAAGTATGCTAGTTTTCATTATTATCCAGGCATGTGTTAAGGTTGTATTTCCAGCCTGCAGTCAACCCATATCCATATGGCTTCTGAAATGTGAGCAAAGAAGAACCTCTCAAATCCAATCATGGTCCCACATATTCTCTATTTTGCCTCAGTAATCCTGTAAGTATTCCCTGATGTGACTCCATTAGCATGGTTCTTAGAGTAAATATAGTGAGCAGATCTTGCCTGTTAACTTGCACTGGCCATGTAACATGCGGGAGAAATAATGTTTGTTGTTTCAGCCCATGAGTTTTGGGATAGCTTGCTGATGCGGTTAAACTAGATATCTTGGCTGAAAAGCTTTACAGAAAGTTCAATAGCAGTGGAAACACTGATGAAGAATTTTAAATATTGGAGGAAGAATACGAAGAATTTTTTTCCAGAATATAAAATGGACATGTAAAGAAATATAAAATATGAAAGGAGAGTAGTAATGGACAGGAGAAATAAATGTTCCAACATATATCTAATTAGATATTCGGAAAAGGACAAAAAGAAAAAGAAAAAAATGTTGAATGTCAATATTCAGGTAAGTGATGAATAAGAATTTTACAAGACTAAAAAAAAAAATGTCCTCGGATTGAAAAGTACAGTATCACATGAGAAAAACTAAAATTAAATATACAATTGTCCATATCCTAATAAAACTGCAGAACTTGAAATACAAAGAGAAAATCTTAAAAAACAACACAGAGGAAAACAAGATCACATATATACAAAAGAACATTAATTTGACTAACAGAAGATTTCATTATCTGTGGTAATAAAGAGTAGAAAACAATGGAATAGTATCTTCAGTGTATTCAGGGGAAAAAAACTGTCAACTATGAATTACAAACCTAGTTTAATGTTATACAAAAATAATGGTAAAAACTAATATTTCATGATAAAAAATAATAGTTTACCATTAAGAGAAGTTGCTAAAATAAGTATTTCATGGATATCTTAAATAAAAGAAATTTGAACTTGAAGGAAGTGGGATGCTGGAAACAATAATGAAAATAATTCAGTAAATATAAATAAATGTAAGTTAAGCCTTGACTACAGTAAATACAATGGTTAATTACCAACTGGATGAAAAATACAATTGAACAAAAATACTACACATACATAAACAACACCAACTCGGAAATTTAGGTGATACAAATAGAGTTAAAGAATTTTCGGTTTTATTTAAGAACACTGTTAAATCTGGCATTGGTCACTTTAACATTTAAGGAAGACTACTAGAAATGGAAGTTGAGTGAAAAATCATGCGTAAAAGGAAGGAATAGTGGAATGCAGAGAAGTAGTCCAATAAGAAGAAGAACTATGCAGAAATAAAAATACTGAGAAAATATACAGAAACAAAATAAACTGACACAAAATTAGATGGTAGAAATAATGTTAAAGTATTTCAGGATTCAAAATAAATGCAAACAACTGAACTCCCTTGATAAAAGCAATATATATATACAATAAAAATATAGCTATGTGCTACTAAGAGGAAACACACCTAAAATTACATATAAGATTTGAAAACAAAGTAGAAAAGGAATCCCAGGCAAATGTTGATTTAAATAAATAAAATATGGTAATACTAATGACATATAAAATGAATATTATGTCTAAAAGTATTACTGGAAACAAAAAGAGAATCTTTCCATAATGATCAAAGGGACAATTCACAAAATTAAAGAAATCTGATGCCCATTCACAGTAAGTAGTATACCCAGGGTCATGTAACACCTGGTAGCAATGCAGAACTATAGCATATGCTTCTTTATAAAACTGCATTCCCTTAATTTTCTTGATAGCTCATAACACAATTAGTATGGTTTTACTTGTTTATTATCTCTCACCCCTATTTGATATCAAACCTAAAATTCAAGGGTACATATATATTTTATTTGCCACCGTATCACCAGATCCTGATGCACCTACGGGCATATAATTAGATCCCAATAAATACTTGTTGAAAGAACAAATAACCCAAAGTCTCCGGCTATGCTAGCCATTCACATAGAATAATCCTTTCTATTATCCATAAGGAAAAGCATAAATCAGCAATTGGGTCAAATGAAGCAATGCACATAATTAATCTTAATTCATAATTAAGATAAAAAATTCTGCTTAATGTTACAATTTATAATACAGTGCAGAAAATAATTAAATTATCTTCTATATTCCCACACTATGATTTTAATTTAAATTTCCAAGGATCCAAAGGTTAAAAAAAAAAATCTCTACAATGTGAAAAAAGGGAAAATACCATAATAAAAAAGATGGACAACTGAATTGCACATTTTTAGGCAGTGGCTTTCTTTTTTACTGGCAGCTTTAACTGCCTTGAGAAGCACAGGCACAAAAACATTTTAATGTAAGGCTACAGGGATGTGTTCTCTTAGTTCCAACATCACCCCTCTTGGTATGTTAATACTCCTGTCTCAGCACAAAGAATGTTACTACCTCTGCTATGGAAGGCTCTGTCGGCTGCCAAGAAAAATACAAGCAGAATAAAAATCATACTTCTCTGTTAAATATTTCCCTCCTATATCAGAAGTCCCACAGGGGATGATTAAATTCATTAAGTGCTAGTAGAAATTCTAGCTATTCTTTCTTTCTGTCCAAGATGCCAGCAAAAGAAAAGCCAAACTTAGGTCAGCTGAGATACCAGAAATCTAATGTTACAGCCTAATATTTACAACCAGATAACATTAATTAAAAAATATCCATTACAGAGGGCCTGTTTCATAACTGGCACTATGTAAGTATTTGACATGTGTTCTTCCTAACTCTTAAAAGGACCCCGTGAAATGGTTATTAGTACTCCTACTTCATAGTTGAGAAATCTGAGGCTTAGAAAGGTAGTAGTTGAAAAAAATGAAAGAATTTACCCATCTCTGCTGACTCCATGAGTCATAACCTTTGTATTCAACCACGAATCCTTACAATTAGCAATCTGGCTTCATCTTTGGCATTGTAGGACATGTCAGGAGTTGTAGGAAGATAGTGTGCTACTGATTTGAATGACAATCTAAGGAGCCTGCTTATTTTGTTATATCCCCTAGTCACAATACCTGAAGGGCAAATTTTGTCTTCCTAAAATATGCATTTCTTAATCTATTACTTTATTGAGATGTAATTCACATATCATAAAATTCACCATTTACTCTATATTCATTCAGTTGTTGGTACCTTCACAGGTTGCACAACTACCACTTATTTTGAAACATACTGATAACCTCCAAATAGAAACCCTGTTAGTAGCAGTCACTCCACATTCTCTGCTCCCCTTAGCTCCTAGAAACCACTGATAGACTTTCTATCTTTATAGTTTTGCCTATTCTGGACATTTCATATAAATGGAATCATACAATATGTGCCCTTTTGTGTCTGGCTTCTCTCACTTATGATATTTAAGGGTCATCCATATTGTAGGATGTATCAGTTCTCGATTTTCCTAATCTCTTTTAATTGATTAATATCATCTAGCAAAAGATGAAAGTTACTTGTCCAAACACAGAGGAAAAAAATGTAACTATCATCTCCCAATACCTCAATGTATGTAGGTTAGACCACATTTTTGTAGTACGAACAAAACAACTTTACATGATGCAAACACATGAAGAATATTAGTTTCCATTTTACACAAAAAAAGAGTCTCAGAGAGGTTAGTTTATCTAATGTTAGATATTAGAGTAGGAATTTAAGCACAGGGCTCTAAACACAAAGCCAAAATTATTTTTACTTAGTTGATGGATATATGGCAGGAACAACCAAATGGCCCATTCAGTCACTGAACCTATGATCTTTGATTCACCAGAGACAGGCTCTTAGAAGCTGAGCTAAGCTTCCACATTCCATTAATTCAGAACTCTTTGTGTACCTGAGGATATTGAACTCAAGAGCCTGTCAGAGCTATATATGCAGCAGCTAATGTGACATGATAAACTGGAGAATTTGGCAAAAGGCAGCCAATGCTAAGTTTAGCCTTGGTGCCATCTGGGAATGCAGGCCCAAGGTAGAAAGATATTCAGATTTCTTCTAAGAGACTCTGGAAGTCATCATTATGTGTGAAATGAAACATTGGCAAATAAAACTTTATCTTTTTGAAATTAAAAGGAAAAAAAATGTATGAATCAAAATAACACTGTCTGGGGGCTGTTCTGATCCACAGGCTACCACTTCTACAATCTGTGGTAGAGAACAAAAGCCGGAGAACCTGAGGATACCAGGCTGACCCTCATTAGGGCCAAAGGAGGATCAGGAAAGATTGAGGGAATCTGACCTCGGCCTTTCAGTCTTAATTCTGGAAATACCCAACAACTTAAACTTTTCTTTTTCGTTACTGAAGTATAATTTGAGACATACTGCATCAGTTTCAGATGTACAATATAATGATTTAACATTTATATACATTGCAAAATGGTCACCACATTAAGTTCATTTATTGTCTATCACCACACAAAGCTGTATTTTTCTTTCATAATGAAAACTTTTAATATTTTTTTATCAACTTTCATATTTACAGTACAATGTTATTGACTATATTCCTTGTGCTATGCATTACATCCCCACGACCTATTTATTTTATAGCTAGTTTGTACCTCTTTATGTCCTTCACTCATTTTGCCCACCAGCCACCCCTACTTCCCTCTGGAAATCACTGATCTATTCTCTATATCTATAAATTTCATTTTGTTTGTTCATTTGTTTTGCTGCTTAGATTCCACATTACAGTGAAATCATATGGTATTTGTTATTCTCTGTCTATTTATTTCACTTAGCATTAATACCCCTGAAGGCCACCCATGTTGCTGCAAATAGCAAGACTTTATTCTTTTTGATAGATGTATAGTATTCCATTGTATATATGTATATTAATGTATACATATACAGACATCTTCTTTATCCATTCATGGATGGATGGACATGTTTCCACATCTTAGCCATTGTAAATGATGTTGCAATGAACACAGGGGTGCATATATCTTTTCAAATTACTGTTCTTGTTTTTTGTTTTTTTCAGACGAATACCCAGAGTGGAATTGCTAGATCATATTGTAGCTCTATTTTGATTGTTTTGAGGAACTTCGGTACAGTGGTTTAGAGTATACACCAATTTACATTCCCACCATCAGTTCATGAGGGTTCCCATTTTCTCCATATTCCAGCCAATACCTGCTATTTTTTTTTTATCTATTTGATAGCCATTCTAACAGTTGTGAAGTGTATCTCATTTCAGATTCATTTTCATTTCCCTGATGAACAGTGATGCTCAGGATCTTCTCATGTATCTGTCAACCATCTGTATGTCTTCTTTGAAAAAATGTCTTTTCAGGTCCCTTGTTCATGTTTAAAATCAGATCCTTTTTTAGGTTGTTGAGTTGTAAGAGTTCTTTATTTATTTTGGATATTAACACCTTATCAGATGGATGATTTAACAAATAACTTTTCACATGCTGTAGTTTTCCTTTTTATTTGGTTGATGATTTCCTTCACTGTGCAGAAATTTTTTAGTTTTATGTAGTCCCATTTGTTGATTTTGCTTTTGTTAACATTGCTTCTAGAGTCAGGTCCAAAAAGATATCACTAAAACAAAAGTCAAGGAGCTTACCACTTATATTTTCTTCCAGGAGTGTTATGGTTTCAGGTCTTATATTCAAGCTTTAATCTATTTTGAGGTAATTTTTGGGTAAAAGCTAGTGATCCAGCTTCATTGTTCTGCATGTGGCTGCCCTGTTTTCCCAGCACCGGTTTTATGTTCTTGCTTCCTTCATTGAAATTAGTTGACCATATACGCATGGCTTTGTGTTCTGTTCTACTAATCTGTTTTTGTGAAAATACCATACTGTTTTGATTACTATAACCTTGTAGTATAGTTTGAAACCAGGGAACATGATGCATCCAGCTTTGTTCTTCTTTCTTAGGATTGCCTTGGCTACTCAGGATCTTTTGTGGTTTCATACAAATTGTACAATTGTTTTATTTCTTTGAAAAATGCCATTGAAATTTTCATAATGATTACACTGAACCTAGATTGCTTTGGAAAACTTGAAGATTTTAACAATATTAATTCTTCCAATTTATGATCACAGAATATCTTTCCTTTTATTTGTGATGTCTTCAATTTTTTTCATCAATGTCCTATATATTCTAGTGTACATACCTTTCAACCCCTTTGTTAAATTTATTCCTAGTTTTTTTTTCCTTTGGATATGCTTGTGAAGTGACTGTTTTCTTAATTTTTCTTTCTGTTCACTCTTAGTATATACAAAGGCAACAGATTTTTGTATATTCATTTTGTACCCTGCAACTTACTAAATTAGTTTATTTGTCCTAACAGTCTTTTTGGTGGAGTCTTTAGGGTTTTATATATATAAAATCATGTTATTCACAAATAGTGAGTTTTACCTCTTACTTTCAAATTCAAATATAAGACAATTTGGAAGTCTTATATTTCTTTTTCCTGCCTAAATGCTTTAGCTAGGACATCTAATACTCTGTTGAATAAAACTGGTGAGGGTGGGTATCCTTGTCTTAATCCTGATCTTAAGGGAAAGGCTTTCATATTTTTCTCACTGAGTATGATGCCAAGAACTTAAAATTTTTTTGGAATAGGAAAAATGTCATTAAATTGTTCTCTCTTCCCATGGATAATTACTAAGGCATCCTTTGTATATGCACTTCTGGGTTCTAGGAATTCCATGATGTACAAGAAGATATAATCACTGGCTTCACAGAATCCACAGTGAGAGACTAAGATAATCAAGTAAACAATTACAGTACAATGTGACTTCATGCTGTCCACATTTATACTGGCACCAGGCTGAAGACTATCCCAGATAAGAGAAACCAGAGTAGAATTCCTGGAACAAGTAAGTTTTCAGTTAGTGATAAAAAGATTTGATCAATGGTGGAAGCAGATGGGGGGATTAGGGAGGGCAGAGTGGAGAACAGAATATCCCTGGAGGAAGGAATAGAATTAGCAAAAGCAAAAGAAAAGATGGCATATTTAAACAATTTAAAGAAATTCAAGCTGGTAGAACCTATTTTAGAAGATGGACATTGTGAAAGAAATTAAGGTAGGGAGGTAGGCAAGGGCCAAATAAAATGAATCTTCTAAAGCCATGCTAAATAGCTGTAATTAATTCATGGAAAATAGAGAGCAATGGAAGATTAATAGGTGGTTGTGGTAATCTGATTAGATTTAGGAAGTACACTTCTACTCCCTGTAGAGATAGATGGTAGAGAGACAAGTCCGAGGAAACAAAAACAGAACAGAAGTTAATAGCAAGTTTGAGCACTCAGAATATCTTGGGATAACACCACCACCATGAGAACATGCCTAACCCCTCCTAGAGAATTAGAGACCATTTAAAACAGAGGATCCCCCTAGTTAACCTACAAGCTGACCCAATAACATAAACACCATTACTGAAGACAAGGGGAATCTGTTCTACATCAAAAGCTCCAAACAGCTGATCTGATAAGACTCATGAAATAATAAATGATGATTTTTTTTAGCCACTGTATTTTTTTTACAGAAAAATACCTAATTAGGAAAAAGCACCTTATTCAATTTTTACTTATGAAAAACATCTAAGGAACTAAGTGAAATAATTTTCTTTCCTGCCTAAATACTCTAAATACTAATTTTAAAAAGTATTTAATTGAGAGTGTTAAAAATAATCTTAAATACTCTCTGAAGAGTCAAAATCACACACAAATATTTACCAAATGTCATCATGCTCTGTACTAACTGACTATTTAATTTTTATACTATTTGGGAGATAAGTTGGGCATCAAGAGATATTCATTACACCTTTAAAGTAAGTCAGCATTTTATTTTGCATGTACCAATGAAAAGAGACCTTCCTCCACCACCATCTCCTTTGTGTTTGTATTTTTCCCCATGAACGCCTAGTTAACCATAATTAACTTGAACATCATTCATATCACTTTTAAAGAATAGATACTGTTTTGGTAAACAATGTCCCCCCAAAAGATATACTGAAAACCTAATCTTCAGACACATGAATGTAACCTTATTTGGAAAGAGGGTCTTAGTAGATATAATCAGGTTGAAATGAGGTCATATTGGATTTGGGTGGATTTTAGACCTGTATCTTTTATTAAGGAAAAAACATTTTTGATAGTGAGTTACATTGCTCATGTTTTATCCCTAAAAGACTTCAACTTTAAGACCTGACTATTTGTAGGCCTTAGTTAACTTAATACTTCTATCAATCTGATTAATAAAATGTCCTCTTCTATAAAATCATTTAGCATAAGTACAATAACCTTTACTTTACTCCAGTTCTTTTCCCATGATACCCAATTCCAAAGTTTCTGAATTATCAAATTAATCTGAACCACAGAAGAGATACCACAACTCTTCTCCAGAGAGACTTGAGAAAGTTCTCAATTTCTTATTTTCAAGTCTTAATTTATATAACTTCATAACCTTCATTAACTTCAACCTTTAGAAAAACATAAAAAATGATCTTATGATATCTAACTTTGTAAGGAAAGGATTTCAATGTTTCTCTAGAAACTAAGGATGGTACTCAAAGGTGAAGTGCATATACGGAGGACCTTCCGTTTTGGGAAGCTTACCTTTTAGGGCAATTCTTGGGGCCACATGCTGTGGAGTTACTGTATGTCAATGATTCCTAGAATAAATAAATAAATAAATACATATACATACTACAGTTTTCAAGTATAAATAAGCATTTTTGTAGCTGATGCTTAACTATTCCCATTCTAAAATAAAATTAGGAGGAAACGAAAATTAAATATAGTTGGTACAGGTATCAGGCTTGACAGACTTGCCTAGATTAGGATCCAGGAGCCCAGTTTCCTTTGTTTGCTTTTCCTCCTAGGAGACGTGTGACTTTTGACAAATCAATTCACCACTCTATCCTCTCTGTTACTAAAATGGCTTTAGGAGCCTGTGATATTTTGTGGTATTCAGAATTAATAAAAGAGACAATTTCCTAAAAAGGTATGTTGCAAAGAGTTTTAAAATAATAAAAACGTGAACAATGAACTATGAGGCAGGTATGTTTTTACTACTTATATGACTATGTAAATGAGGTTAACAATAACAAAACAAAAAACAAAACTCTTACCATAAATAAGACATTATATCTCCTCTTTAGCTACCAAGTTAAATTCTAATTGCAAAATAATTTTGTACCTGAGTATTTTTCCCTGAAGCTATAGTTGTTCCCTCAAACAAAATATATATAAGCTATTACTACAAGTAAATGTATATATTTATATCTTCATGTTTATGTATATGTGTGTATCCTGTAACCAAATTTCTACTGTAGATAACAGCAGAGCAGCTGTCCTGTAACTGTTTTTATAATTGAAATGTCATTTTATGATATATATATATATATATATATATATATATATATATACACACACACACACACACACACACAGATAGATTCACCACTCACAATTATCTTTATTTATGTGAGTTTAGTCTAATTTACATTTAAAGATGTCATAATTGATTGGAATAGAAATATTATATTTTCTTGATTAGAAAATAATAATATTTCATCATCACTTCTTAAGTTTGTGCTATCGCCTACAGGGTAGCTGAATAATTCATTACCTAAGTACCTAACTACCTTTTCTTTTGCATTAGGATCAATGATGTCCAAAAGGCAAGGACCAAACACGTTATCTTTATATTGTTAACATATTCAGAAATGTAATTTTTCTTTTTTCTCCTGAACTTTCTTACATATTCCAATAACATAAAGTGCCACAAATGATTATGACAAATGTAAGGAAGTATTTCCTATGAAACAGAAAAAATCCTATATTCAAGTTAACAATGAATCATAAATCCCTGTTTGTTCTATTCTAACATGACTAGTCACCAGCTCTACGTATGTGAGTTGGCTAAAAAAGTTCAGTACTTTTTTATGTACCTCCAAGTCTGACTTTATTTTTCTTATATTTAGAATACCCACTGGTAAGAAGGTAAAGCTGTATTATTATTGGTACTATTTGCAACTCCAGTTTACATATCAGTAACAACAATTAAAATGATATAAACCTTAAAAAAAAGAAAAAAGTTTTGGTCAAGGTTCCAGCTAAGTATTACTAGAAACTTGGCATACAGTTCATACATATAATACATAAATATAGACATAGATATACATACACATATTTATTTATATTCATATATCTGCACAGAATGAAAGTGAATATTTACCCAATAGAATGACACAACATTGAAATGGAACCTTAGGCCCTAACTCTATTCATTAAATAATAATTACTTTCCTCTTGTTTAAAAGCACAAGCTCTGACTTCCGGGAAGATGGCGGTGTGAGCAGGGCGGCAGAAATCTCCTCCCAACACTATATTTATCTACGAAAACACCGAAAATACATCTATTCCTAAAAGAGAGACGAGAATACACAGGAAAGCGCACAGCGTGCAGCTACACCCGAGAGGACTCGGCACCCCAAGAGGCGGGTAAGATACGGAGCCGCGACCCGGCGGGACCCGAGCCCTCCCCCACCCCAGCGCACCGGCGGGAGGAGAGGATTCAGAGCCGGGAGGGAGTGGAAGTGCACCCCGCGAAGTAGCCAGCCCCGGGGATCTGCGCGGGGAGCGCTGACCCACATTGCGCAGTGCAGCGGAGATTGGAGAGACAGAGGGGCAGGATCTGAGCGGGGAACGCGCCAGGGGGCTTGCAGCCGGCTCCGGGAAGGAAAAAAAAAAAGCGCGCGCTTTCTTCAGCAGTCTTAAAGAGACAGGAGCCCAGCGGAGGAGCCGGATCGCCCCAGCACACTCAGCCCAGCAGGCTGGGAGTCCTGGGGAGTTTCAGACGCCTTAGCTGGCGACTGAGGAAGCGTAGCCATACTTAACACTTCTCACTGAGATCAGCAGCCTCCTATTCGTTCCCACCCCTGCCAGAGCGATAAAGGGCCCTGCGGAGCGGCACAGTCACAGCTGTTGAATAGTGGGGCAATAGCGCCACCTAGAGCATTCCCACAGAATCTACGTACGGTGGGCATTTTTTTGTTTTTTTTGTTTTGTTTTGTTTTTTGTTTTGTTTTTGTTTTTTCTTTTCTTTCTTTTTTTCTTTTTTCTCTTTCTTTTTTTTTTTTTCTTCTCTTTTTAAAGTCTTAAAGAGCCCAGCTGACATACGTGGCAACTATCAGTGACCAAATTATACAGTCATGAAAAGACAGAGGAATATGGTTCAGACCAAAATCACCCAGACAACCCCAGAGAGGGAGTCTGAAGGGATGGAAATGCACAGCCTCCCTGAAAAAGAATTTAGAATAAAAGTCATAACCATGCTGATGGACCTACAGAGAAATGTGCAAGAGCTGAGGGAGGAAGTGAGGGAACTGAAGAAAGACAATACAGAAATCAGACAAGCGATTGACGGGCTTAACAGCAGAATGGATGAGATGCGAGAGACTGTTAATGGAATAGAAAACAGAGAACAGGAGTACAGAGCAGCTGAGGAAGAGAGAGATAAAAGGATTTCTAGGAATGAAAGAATATTAAGAGAACTGTGTGACCAATCCAAACGGAACAATATTCGCATTATAGGAGTACCAGAGGAAGAAGAGAGAGAAAAAGGGATAGAAAGTGTCTTGAAGAAATAATTGCTGAAAACTTTCCCTCACTGGGGAAGGAAGTAGTCTCGCAGTCCACCAAAGCTCATAGATCTCCCAACACAAGGGACCCAAGGAAGACAACACCAAGACACATAATAATTAAGATGGCAAAGATCAAAGATAAAGACAGGGTATTAAAGGCAGCTAGAGAGAGAAAAAAGATCACCTACAAAGGAAAACCCATCAGATTATCATCAGACTTCTCAACAGAAACCTTACAGGCCAGAAGAGAATGGCATGATATATTTAACGTTATGAAACAGAAGGGCCTCGAACCAAGAATATTGTATCCAGCACGATTATCATTTAAATATGATGGAGGGATTAAACAATTTCCAGATAAACGAAAGTTGAGAGAGTTTGCCTCTCATAAACCACCACTACAGGATATCTTAAATGGACTGCTCTAGAGGGAAGCACACCTAAGGCTAAAAAGATGTCACCAGAGGAAAAAAAAATCATAGCAAAGAAAGCAGACCATCCAAATACTAACTAAAGGCAAAGAATAAAACACCTATTATAGAAAGAATGGAGGAGGAGGAATAAGAAGGGAGAGAAAGAAAGAAACATCAGACTGTGTTTACAATAACTTAACAAGAAAGTTAAGTTACATTGTTAGATAGTAAAGAAGCAACCCTTGAACCCTTGGTAACCACGAATCTAAAGCCAGCAATGGCAATAAGTACATACCTATCAATAATCACCCTAAATGTAAATGGACTGAATGCACCAATCAAAAGACACAGAGTAACAGAATGGATAAAAAAGCAAGACCCATCTATATGCTGCTTACAAGAGACTCACCTCAAACCCAAAGATATACACAGACTAAAAAGTGAAGGGATGGAAAAAGATATTTCATGCAAACAACAAAGAGAAAAAAGCCGGTGTTGCAGTACTTGTATCAGACAAAATAGACTTCAAAACGAAGAAAGTAGCAAAAGATAAAGAAGGACATTACATAATGATAAAGGGGTTAGTCCAACAAGAAGATATAACCATTATAAATATATATGCACCCAACACAGGAGGTCCAGCATATGTGAGACAAATACTAACAGAATTAAAGGAGGAAATAGACAGCAATGCATTCATCTTAGGTGACTTCAACACACCACTCACTCCAGAGGACAGATCAACCAGACAGAAAATAAGTAAAGACACAGAGGCACTGAACAACACACTAGAACAGATGGACCTAACAGACATCTACAGAACTCTACACCCAAAAGCAACAGGATACACATTCTTCTCAAGTGCACATGGAACATTTTCCAGAATAGACCACATACTAGGCCACAAAAAGAACCTCAGTAAATTCAAAAATATTGAAATTCTACCAACCAACTTCTCAGATCACCAAAGGTATAAAACTAGAAATAAATTTTAGAAAGAAATCAAAAAGGCTCACAAATACATGGAGACTTAACAACACTCTCCTAATTAATCAATGGGTTAACGACCAAATCAAAACAGAAATCAAAGAATATATGGAGACTAATGACAACAACAACACAAAGCCACAACTTCTGTGGGACGCAGCAAAGGCAGTTCTAAGAGGAAAGTATATTGCAATCCAGGCCTATTTAAAGAAGGAAGAACACTCCCAAATGAATAGTCTAAAGACACAATTACTGAAATTGGAAAAAGAAGAACAAATGAGGCCCAAAGTCACCAGAAGGAGGGACATAATAAAGATTAGAGAAGAAATAAATAAAATTGAGAAGAATAAAACAATAGAAAAAATCAATAAAACCAAGAGCTGGTTCTTTGAAAAAATAAACAAAATAGATAAACCCCTAGCCAGACTCACTAAGAGAAAAAGAGAATCTACACACATAAACACAATCAGAAATGAGAAAGGAAAAATCACGACGGACCCCACAGAAATACAAAGAATCATAAGAGAATATTATGAGAATCTATATGCTAACAAGCTGGAAAACATAGAAGAAATGGACAACTTCTTAGAAAAATACAACCTTCCAAGACTGACCAAGCAAGAAACAGAAAAACTAAACAGACCAATCACCAGTGACGAAATCGAATTGGTAATCAAAAAACTACCCAAGAACAAAACCCCTGGGCCTGATGGATTCACCTCTGAATTCTACCAGACATATAGAGAAGAAATAACACCGATTCTCCTTAAAGTTTTCCAAAAAATAGAAGAGGAGGGAATACTTCCAAACTCATTCTATGAAGCCAGCATCACTCTAATACCAAAACCGGGCAAAGACCTCACCAAAAAAGAAAATTACAGACCAATATCCCTGATGAACGTAGATGCAAAAATACTCAACAAAATATTAGCAAACCGAATTCAAAAATACATCAAGAGGATCATACACCATGATCAAGTGGGATTCATCCCAGGGATGCAAGGATGGTACAACATTCGAAAATCCATCAACATCATCCACCACATCAACAAAAAGAAGAACAAAAACCACATGATCATCTCCATAGATGCTGAAAAAGCATTTGACAAAATTCAGCATCCATTCCTGATTAAAACTCTCAACAAAATGGGTATAGAGGGCAAGTACCTCAACATCATAAAGGCTATATATGACAGACCTACAGCTAACATCATACTTAATGGCGAGACGCTGAAAGCTTTTCATCTAAGATCGGGAACAAGACAGGGATGCCCACTCTCTCCACTGTTATTCAACATAGTACTGGAGGTCCTAGCCACAGCAATCAGACAAAACAAAGACATACAAGGCATCCAGATTGGTAAAGAAGAAGTCAAATTGTCACTATTTGCAGATGACATGATATTGTACATAAAAAACCCTAAAGACTCCACTCCAAAACTACTAGAACTAATATCTGAATTCAGCAAAGTTGCAGGATACAAAATTAACACACAGAAATCTGCTGCTTTCCTATACACTAATGATGAACTAACAGAAAGAGAAATCAGAAAAACAATTCCATTCACAATTGCATCAAAAAGAATAAAATACCTAGGAATAAACCTAACG
>JAVSCE010020007.1:0-172295 GCA_032199065.1 Smutsia gigantea | reverse complement strand
TGACGGGCTTCTCACAGTTGACAAAACTGAGCCCACGGATTTCAGAAATAATGATTAACAAGTTCTAGTAATCAATAGGAAACACAGTATGTCCATGCCCAGCCCACCACTGCTTTGTCTCACTGCACCCTTGCCAGCCTGGCGGGCCAGGGCTGGGACTGTGCTCGACCATGAGGGGATGAAGCTCCGAGACTCAGAGGTTAAGCTGTTGGGGACAGGCCAGGCCTCACCCAGGTCAAGGACCTCTTGACAGGGGTTTGGGGGGGTTGCACCCAGAGGCAGCAAAGGTCATGGAACCACCCCTGGGGTCAGGAGTAGGGGATACAGGGAGAAGACGCATGGTACCTGGCTCCGGGCATGGGGGACATGGGCCAACCAAGTGGCCTCTGCTGCAAAGTACCAGTCCTTACATTAATGGATTTTTTTGGAAGCAAGCAATCGGACCAGGGTAAGGAAGCAGCCCTCTGCCATCCCCCTGTCCTGGCCCGTATCGGTGACACACCTGGCCACCCCAGGTGCCCTGTGGACACCTCAGGTGGGAAGCCCCCTCCTAGGTGCCCTCGGGATAGTGAGGGTCTGTGTCCTGGCCCCTGTTCCCACCCCTGCCTGGCTCTGCCTGGTGTTTTGGGAACAATTTGCTCTCCAAAGGTAGGGGGTGGGGGTGGAAGGGTGGCACCCCCGGCATTGCCACCACCCTGTCAGGAAATAAACACTGTTCACTGCTCCTCCATGCCTGGCTCTCCTCCAAGGCGCTCCAATGGCTGACCTCATTTGGAACCAATTTCAGCGTTTTAATAAGCCCTTTGCTTTTCTGCATCTCTCTGACTGTCATCCTCTGCGTGCTGTAATCCCCCATTGCCTCTGCCACGTGAGGCCAGCTCCAGCAGGCTCCCCACCCCCAGACTGAAGCAAATAGGGGGACTGGAGCTGGGGGGTAGGGGCCCTGAGCCAGATAGGCAGGCCAGGCTGCCGCCCAGGCCACAGGGCCGCTGAGGGCACTGCCCCTCAGCCCAGGGAGCAACTCATGGCAGGAAAAATACAGCTTTCTAGCCCCTGGAAGCAGGGAGTGAGCTGTGTAGTGCCGAGGGGTTGCGCTTAAAAACTTTTTAAAAATTCTGTTTATTATTCATTTATTTGTTTATTATGTTTATTGCATAACGTGCCATTTGCCACCTTCCGCACTTGTACGTGCGCAGCTCAGCGGCATCCAGCACATCCACGCTTGTGCGGCCATCCCCACCATCACCTCCAGAACTTCCCATCTTCCCAAGCTGACATGAGTCCCTATTATACACTCGCTCCCCACCCGCTCACCCGGCCTCTGGCCCCCACCATCCACTCTGTGTCTATGAATTCAACAACTCTGTGTACAGGACTTGTCCTTTTGTGTCTGGCTTATTTCACTGAGCACCATGTCCTCCAGGTTCATCCACGTATATCCATCCGGTGTGTTAGGGTTTCCTTCCTCTCTAAGGCAGCATAATATTATTCTGGGTGTATAGACCACATTTTGTTTATTCATCCTTGATGGACGCTTGGCTATTGTGCTCACACTACTATGAACATTGATGTACAAGTATCTGCTCAAACGCCTACTTTCCATTCTTTCAGATTTATACCAGAAGCGAAAGGGCTGGATCATCAAATTGCAGTTCTGTGTCATTTCTTGAGGTGCCACCACTACTTTCTACGTGGCTTGTTGTACACTTGCCAGCGGCCTTTCCACTTTCATCTGGGACACCTCCACCGTCCGCACACCCAGCTCTCCCTTGTTCCTTTGAATAGCATTCAACTTTCTCAGTGCACGATTGTGCCCCAGCTTATTTAACCAGCTCCTTGTTGGTAAACATCTGGGTTGTTTGCTTTTTAATTTAAACTAGTCATGGCAGTAGGGCAATTAATGTTCATGCCCATCTACCCTTGCCCACTGGTGCCCATGATTCTCTACTATAAGGCCCAAAAGTGGGGCTGTGGGGCCAAAGACAGCAGGGCTTCCCCATCGAAGTCACTCCCAGTGTTCAAAAGGCCTTTATCAAGGAAAACATTCACCACTGAAGACAACCCTGCCTCCCTGGAACAAATAGTTTCTTTCAGGTAAGTAGGTCTCAATCCTGTTGATGGGCCAAATTCACTGTTGGGCTAGGCAGCCGCCCTCTGGCTACCATCAGATGCATCACATACATAAATGCAAATTCAATAAAGCCCAAAGCTCTCTACCTGCTTTTCAAAGATGAGACTTTGGAAACAGCAGGCGTCCGTGCCCAGAGGCCTCTGACATTCACATGGTTGGAGGGGGGCAGTGATGTGCACACCCTGATCCAATTTTCCCATCACTGATCAAGTTAGGGAGAGACTCGCCCAATAATGCGCTGGGGAAAAGGCAAATTAAAGTGACCAGGACAGAGATGATCTGCTGCACATAGGAGGTGGGGACGTGGTGTGAGCTGGAGGGCATGCGGATGGCGACAGCTTTCTGGGGAGCACGCGGTCACTGTCTAGAGCAACAGGGTGCCCGCAGGGCTGGCTTTGTGCAGAGGGCCTGCCTCTGAAGTCCCGAGCATGCTGGGGCCGCTGAGGGCCACTGGCCACTGCTAATGGTCTAGGTCCCTTCCTGGGGCCTGTAAGGGAACCACCTCCTAGAGTCCCTGGTGCCGTCTCCTGGGCGTGTCTGGCTGCTGTATCACCCCGTGCCTGAGGTCCTCTGACACTATCTCAGCACGAGGGGGAGTCTTTAAACCAAAGCATCAGCTGGCTTTCATCACATTTGAACAAACAGGAGCCCCTCGAGGAGCAGAGGGGCTCTCCAGGTAATCCAGTGTCACCATCAGGCAGGAGGTGTCACCATCTCTAGTTCAGAAAAAGGCCCTGGAAGTCATCGTCACTTCTGTGGTTTCAGCGTTTTGATTATTTCCCATCTGTAGTCATGGATGGCAGGCAGATCCAAATATTACTCTCAATGCAAAAGCATCGGCCGACACGACGGGATGCTGCTGCGTGTTGGTGCTGGCACCTGACCCACAGCCTGTCGGTGCTGCCCCGCCCGGAGAGGGCTGCACTGTGGGCCCAGGACGGGCGCGTATTCCACCTGTGTTTACTAACATTCTGGGGCTTCAGTCAAATGGGGCACTACACATACTCCCCACAAAATCTCCCCAAGCATCAGAAAAATGTTTTTAAAAGAAAAAATACGGAATTGGTTTTAAAAAATGAAAACGAGTCTTTTCAGGGGATCCGAATTCTGTAGAAATCACAGAAAGATGTAAGGAAACAAAAGTGGAGGAAATCACATCCTGAAAGGTGGTGCTCAGAGAGGGCTTCTGCCGAAGGAGCTCGAGGCCTGCCATGCAGCGCCGAGGAGATGCGGGGACAGGGTGGTTCCCTGAGCCGCAACTTGGCCGTTTGCTCCTCCACGGCGGTGATGGGCAGCAGACAGCCCTGAGTCCCCAGACGGGACCGCCGCACCCCCCTCCCCACTCTCCCCCCTCCAATTTCCTGCCCACCTCGGCGGGATGCACACCTGCCACCTTCCAGCAGAGGCTCAGAAGCAGACACAGCCGCTGCAGACAGATGACCACGACATCCAATGCAAAAATAGGCCCCTGCCCACATGACCGAGCACGTGGGGAGAAACAGCCCCACCAGAGAGTCATTATCTCAGAGACTGAAACTCTGACACCCAGGGAAGCGGCATTGACTTAGGCAACAGAGGGAGACTTTAAAATAACTATAATTACTATCTTTAGGGAGATAAGAGGGGTTATCGTATTCATGAAGTGAGAATGGGCTTTTATATAAAAGAACTAATTAGAGATCTTGGAAATTTAAAATAGAAGGGCTGAAAAGCAGAGAGGAGACATCTGAGGAGCAAATCAGTGAGCCGGACGATGGGGCCAGGTGCTGCTTCAGGAATCCGCCTGAAGGCCAAAGTGACAGCAAATATGAGGGAAAAGTGGGGAGCCTGGGAGTAGGTCCAGGGGCCCACAGCTGTCTAGAGGGTAGGCAGGCTGGAGGGAAGAATATGGCCAGCTAACCAAGAGCCACAGAAAGACGTCCACTTTCAGACAAAGACCTCACCAGGTGCCAAGCAGAGCAAATGAACACAGGCCCCGTCTAGACGGGTAGCGGCTTGCTTCCCTGGGAACAGAGGGGAGATTCTGGCCCCCCCAGAGAAAGAGCGGGAGAGAATGAGAGACCAAGTGCCTTAGAACCAAAGTAAGAAAAAGATCAAGGGCAGGAGAGCGAGAGGAAGGTCACCAGGGCAGGGATCCGAACTAGAGCACATCTGTGCTCCTAACAGTGCCGCAAAGTGACAGGGGACGCAGATCTGTCCTTCAGTGTTCTGAAAGAGGTTATCAAACCTACCACTCCGAACCCAGCGTTCTGGTCTGAGAGTAAAATAAAACATTCAAGCATTCAAACATTTGATGCAAGGACTCCAACATTTTACCACCATCCCTTTCTGAAAGAAGTACTCGAGGATGTATTCTGACAGAACAACAATCCTCACGCAAGAAAGAGGAAGAGGGGAGAGAAGACATGATGGGGACAGGACAGTCCAGGAGAACGTAGAGTGAAGTCTGGGTACTTGGGCTCTTGGTAGGAAAGGGATCTCTTGCCATCTTTGCATTATGAAATATTTCAAATGTAAGAAACATACAGAGATTGATAGTACAAATACCCGTGTACTCACCACACAGATTATTAAGCCATATTGGCTTTATTTTTACAAAATAAATAAATATCACAAGTTCAATTAAGCCTCCTTTGTACCTCTCCACAAATTGAATCACTTTTTCACCACACATCTAATTAGGTTACAGTAACGAGTACAAAAACATTGATTTAAAAAAATGTTTATTTTGTACCCGTCCAAGTTGCTAACCTCATAATTGTCTTAATAAATCTTCATTGGGTTCTCTTGAATTTATGGAGTGGAATTTTCCACGTGTCAGTGAGTAGTCACAGTTAGCCTCTTCTGGTTCAATATTTGTGTCTTTTATTTCCGTTTCTGTTGAGCTGATTGGCCACAGGGGATGCAGTTTTGCAGGGCTGGCGGCTCAGCTTGTCCCTGTGGGTGCGTCCTGTGTCCCCTGCCTGCAGGATGCTGCTACAGATCTGCCTTAAATACCCTTTAACAGGCTGGCTAGCGTCTCGGCATTTCTTTTCAGGCAGCCATAGGTGCTGACTTCGATTAGCTGCTTTTTCAGCATCTAATAAGATGATCCCAAGGTTTCCCTGCCTTTTTTATAACACAGAGCTGTGGTTCTCAAACCTTTAGGCTTCAGAACTCCGTTGCCCCCACTGAAGATTATAGAAGTCTCTAAAAAGTTTACACGAAGAACGCTATGAAGTCTTAGTGAAGGATAGAAAAAGAAAACCTAACTAAGAAAAAAAAAAGATAAAGCCCTCCTCGGTGATGGGAAGATATTGTAACATCATAAAGACAATACCATAGTGATCCTAATAACACACCTTCCACATGTGAACGTCACTGAAACTGAGATATACTTTACCCTCAAGTGCATATCACAGTTTAACTGGAAGCATTTTTTTCTTCCTCGTAGTAAATGCAGAAATGTTTTATCTTGAAAGGGATGATGTCTGACTTAATATATGCTTTACATATCTCAGCTCATTTATTTTTTATACTGGCCCCTGAGCAGCACTGGCGTTATTATTTCCCATTTTACAGGTGCATAAGCGGAGGTGCAGAGAAGTCAAGCAACTTGTCCAAGAGCACACAGCTAGGGGGGTGCAGAGCTGGGACTTGAGCCCAGGCTGTCTGGCCCTAGTATCTCTGCCACTGCTCTACTTCTTCAGACATCGAGTTTCTTCACATAAATCTATAATTCAATCCAATCTTAATTAAAGCCCCCAAAGGATTCCCAGCCTCAAAAGATCATACAAATCATTCAGAAGAGAAAAAAACTCAAAAAAATTTTGACAGCAAGATAAAAGAACACAGGCAGGCATCTCGCCTTCTGGATAACAGTGGCCCCACAGAGCTGTGAAAGTTGGTGACGGGAGAGGCAAGTAGATCAATAGGACAGCAAGAGGGGCTGAAACAGACCCCATATGTATGGAATGTGATTTATGATTGAATGTGACTTTCACTGCAACAGGGAACAGTGACAACTTTCTACCTACATGTTAAAACAAACTAAAAGCAGGAATAGGTAAAATTCTAACACATGTCTGTAGAAATCCCACATGGGTCAAAACTAGACACAAAAATCTAAATTGCACAAATAGGAATATATCATCTACTTTTATCAGCCTCCTAGAAGTGCTGGAGGAAGAGCCCCACAGATCTACCCCATGAAAACCATCAGCCTCAGCATGACAACAGTCCCTAAACAAAGGTGAAGATGGGCACCAGCCTGGGAGGAAACATTTGCAACCCGCAAAACAGATGAAGAACTCATATCCTGAATATATAAAGAGTATCTACAGATCAATATGAAGACACAAAGACTCAGAAATGGAAAAAATGGGCAAACGAAATGAGCATATGTATGAAAGGATTCTCAGCTTCACCGCAGGCAGCCAATGAGATATAGCTGTCCATCAACAAATTGTGAGAAATATTACAGCTTAATGACATCCCGTGTTGGTCAGAATTCAGCGAGATGCTCCCTATCCACGTCAGACAGGGTCCCAGAGGGAAAATGACAGGTCAGTTAGAATGCTGAAGGAGGGCTTAGGAAGGGGCTTTTCTGAAGCAGGTCAGGTGAGGAATGCCAGAAGGTAAAGTGCAGTCGTCAGGCTCTGTGCCCACCGTAGGCCTGAGGGATGAGGCCCCAGGAATAGAAAGGTGGGTCAGAGGAGCTGGGATGTGACATGGAGAGAGACATGACATTACAGAGAGGAGCCAGAGTTGTAATCCCCCACGCCCCTTCCCTCGGTCTCTCCACACCTCCTGAGCCCCCCTGCCCCAAGGCCTGGCGGGACACTGGAAGGCACAGGAACCTGCGGCTGGCGTCCAGACAGAAGCAGCCCCCATCCCCTTCATATACGCGGCTTTGTTCCCCAGTTCCATGAGCCACACCCTTCACATGGGAAGGGGAGCTGTGAAGGGTTCTGAACCCCAGTTTTCAGCCCAAACAAGGCCCACTCTGGCCCAAACACCTGATCCCTAGCTACAGGTGGGGAGCCTCGAGAGGGCCCCCAACGGAGGAACAGGCTTGGTGTCAAAAGAGTGTGGGTCCCAGCTCCTCTGAGGGGTAAAATGTACATCTCCCAAATGTGACAAGGTCCCAGAGCAAAAGCAAATGAAAGCAGTGCTGCGGGAGAGGCCGGCAGGCGCCAGGAAGGGCAGTCAGCAGAGAACTTGGGTGTGATTATAGCTTCAGAACAGGGAGGGTGGCCGGGGGTCCGGCCCCCATGCAGGAGCCATGCCGCACCCAGGCTTCGAGCAGGTGACACGAGGGCGAGATGGGGGCAGTGAGAACTCACCCCTGCCGCCACATTTGCTGCTGCGATTTGGCAGTGGGTCAGCGGCACAGCGAAAGGCCTGGGCTGGGGGCCGGTGTGGGACAGCGCATCGGTTGTCCCTGGTTTGGAGGCACATGGCACCCTGCTTCCGCGCCGCATGCAAATGCATCTCCAGATGTTCTCCCCAAAGCCTCGGGTTCCTGTTGCTCCCCACCCCCATTCTCTGGGGCTCAGACGTTGCCAAGGGAAGGCCTGGGAATGCAAGGCCTTCCCACAGCCCAGAGGAGAAGGAAGGCCTGCTGGGAGGGGCTGTGGAGGGGCTGTCAGTGGGCAGGTGCATGACTAGGGGGCTTAGAGTGGAATGTCAGCCCCCCTGCAGGCTCCCTGAGAGGCAGGAAGGCTGTCTGCCTAAGCCCCTCCCCACCACGATGGGTGAGGTCTTGCAGGTCTGGGGCTCTGGAGACCAGTACCCGGCCCCAGGCTGGGACACTAGGGAGAAGTGGGATTTGGTGCCCAGCTCAGTCCTTCCTCCAGCTCCTGTTCACAGAGCATCCTGCTGGGTAGGGCCCAGCCCAGTAAGGTGAGCAGATCTGTGCGGCTCAGCGCCGCATGTGGGGAAACTCTCCTTGGAGACTCAGAGCAAAGGGCCTTCATTCGCCCACCTAGGAAGCAGCAGGCCACCAGGTTTTGCCTGCCTTCAAGCCCTTGTCTTCCCACCAGGCTGCCCCAGAGCACTGTGGGGCTTTGCTGTGTAGCCAACAGATCTACATCCCCAGGTCCAAAGTCTGGGCCAGCTCCAACTGTGGGAGGGACCCTGGGGCAGGCATGGGACTGGGGGCAGCAGATGTGTTAGATCAATGCTGAGAGGGCAAGGCTGGGCCTGCCCTGGTCACCCCTGCGTCCCAGCACTCAAAAAAAAAAAAAAATGAAGAGACTGACTAGGCCCCAGGCTTAAGGTGTGCGTGCTCAAATAGAGTCAAACAATTGCAGAAAAGGTGATGTTGGAACTTTAATCAAAGCGTTATGTGAGCACAGAAGGAATAAGGACTCTGATGCTCCTGGCATCCTGGAGACTGCAACACTTGAGCCGGGTCTTGAAGGATTCATAGGAGTTCACCAGATGATGCTGGGTAGAGAGGGCATCTCTGGCAGAGGGACCAGTGTGTGCAAGGGTGGTGAGGTATGACGATAAACGGTGTGCTGAGAATGGCCAGTCCCAGGGCGTGTGGGCCGAAGGCCTGGGGAGGCCTGATGGGACAGCCTGCGTTGCAAGCTAAGGCGCTGTAGGGTGGACTGGGGCAAGAGGCACCACCAAGGGGGTCTTGCAGTGGTCCATGCCCCCAGGGCAGGCTCAGCCCTTTCCTCTGTGCAGCCCCAGGCAGGGGAGGAGCTCTGGGCCAGAGTTTTCCTGCAAGCTGCTCATTAACCCTGTAGTCCCACCAGTCAGTCAATTGCCCCTCACTGCCTCAGTTTCCTCATTAGTCCAACAGGAAGAATCAAGGTGGCCAGTAGCCTCAGAGTGGGGAAGCTCTGCTTCCAGCCACCAGAGCCAAGGTGGCTGAAAACCTAGGGCCCAGCCAGAGCCACAGGACGCTTTCCCTTGCGAAGGTCTTCCATTCAGTCAACAAACAGCTGCTGTGCTGGGACACAGCCCAGAACAGCAGAGACAGAGCTCTGCCCTCATGGGTCTTCCACTCCAGCACACAGAGGTAGGGGGCAAAGGAACCAGCAGACGAGCTAGTGCCTGAGAACTGGGGCTGTGGAGAAAATGAGCAGGTGCTGGGTACGGAGGGACTTCAGTGGATTATGAAGGGCTATGCAAGTCTCCCCATTTTATCGAGTGGAGACTGTCTTCGGCAGCAGGTTCACTGGCTGGAGCACAGACCCACAGCCGATGCTCTTTAGGCCACACCAGGCCTCCAGATGGTTGGGGGAGGCGTCCTCCCGGCCAGGGCAGGAGAGAACCTCAGAACTCCACAGCTCCTCACACCGAAGCCCTGTGCCCCTCAATCCTGGAGCACGGCTCCCTGCATGCTCATTTCTGCCTTCCCACATTTAACACCACTGCCCCCCTCTTTCTCTCCTCCCATGCCCTCCCTCCTCCTGGTCCCCCGGCCAAATCTGCCGTGGTCAGCTGGGGCACTGCGGGCTGGCGGCCGTGCTGAGTTCTGACGGAGAGCTGTGGCCAAGCCCATGTTTTGGTCTTTTTGCCTCAGAGAAGGTCATATGCTGCAGGGCTTTGGGTGGCAGAGCAGCCCGTGCACTGCAGAGCCTGTCCCGAGGGAAAGAACTGCTCTCTCCCCATTGCAATGAAAGGGTTCAACCACACAACACCTCATCTTTGTGTCATGATGTTTGCGTCACAGAGTATGTGCCTTCCTCACCCTTCTGATATAGGACAGGGAACTGAGACATGCATCATGATTAATTTTCCAAACAAGCTGGGATATAAACAGTATAACAGTAGGGATTCCATCTTCAGGCTGAGATTCCATTTCAAAGCCCAGGAAGTTGGGAAGTGTCATCTGGCCAGGGTCACCTGGCATCCAGTGTCCACTTGGACCTTCACGGTGTGGGAACTAAGCTCCTCCCACTCCAGGATTTGGGGGAGCTGCAGAGCACTGGATGGAGTGAGATTACGTTCCAAGAACTCCCCAAAGGCAAAGAAAGGAGATTTTCAGGCAGGTTACTAAGGACCATGACTGCATAGCTGCAGTTCCAACCGGGTCACCCAGGCGATGGGAACTTGCAGCTCAAATCAGAGCTCTCAGTCGCCCCTCTCTATTTTTCTGGAGTGGAACAGAGAGAGTGACACTCAAAGAAAGGGGAGGGTGGGCAACCTCAGAGAGGAGGCGTGCTTAAGGGCTTGAGGTCTGGGGTTTTATAGGGCCTTTTGGGTAAGGGTCAGCATAAGGCATGATGTATGCAGGTGATTCCTAATTCCTTTGAAGTTTTGTCTTAAGAATAGAGTTGTTTAGGGGACTGTGTTGGGCTGGATCCTGGCATTCTTTGTCCACATAGATTTATTTACACTTCGGAGCTCCGCCTCCTGCCCTGGTTACAAAGTTACTTGATTAAGGGACTGAAAGAAAAGGAAAAAAACAGCATATACCCTTAAGTTAAAGAATCAGCTGGGCCTTTTTGCAGGCTAAATAGATTTTACAACGGCATGATCTAATTTGTGCAATGCAGACATGGGCTGCGCTTGGATACTTTTCTTTATCTGGGAAATATCTGGATATTCCAAGTTGCTCCTGGCCTTTGGAACTTCAACTGATTAACTCATTAACTCTGTGAGTCCTCTCGGCTCTCTGGTTTATCTGGTTAACTCTTTGAGCTCCTTTTAGTGGGCTTTACTGGCTTTATTCTCCCTCCACCCACTCATGTCTATTTTTCTGCCTAACACTTGTAGAGGCAACAGGCTATGGGGAGATTGTTTTAATTTTAGGTTTGCATGGTCCAAATAGGCAATCTTTTGTTTGTATCTCCTATTTTTTAGCAGGATGGACTGAGGGCCAGAGGTGGGACAGGATATGCTGCATGTGGACTCCGGAGTCTGATGGGTTCTGGCCACAGCGCGCCTACGGCTGGCCCTTCACTTTCTCCAAGTCTCAGGTTCTTTACCGCAAAATGGGCAAAATAAAAAAACAGGTGTCATCTCACAGGGCTGTGAGGAGAAATAAATGATCATAGGTACTCCTTAAATGATACCTATAGGTTGTACAGACCTGCGTCCATCTCCACCGTACTCAGGGCACCCTGCCTCATCCACCCTTGGAGCACCTCTGAGCTCCAGATAGCAAGGACTTTGGCTGTTGTCCACACCTGCAGTGCGTGGCACGTGGGTGAATGAATGCACGCATGCACCCGTGCACTGCCTGGAACCTCAGTGGCAGGGAGTGACTGGGCTGGGAAAGTGAAGATCACATCACAGCACTCTTTGTAATGCTTCTCAGAGTAACAAATCCCGGAAATTAGAAACAGAATCCTGACTCTCCGTCTGCTGCCCCTCACCCCACTAGGATGGCCCAGGTGAACTGTGACTCACGGGGGCCGGGGGGACTCTTGACTGATCCCCAGCACCTCCCTCAGCCCTATCTCCTCCTCATCCTAAAGAATGAACATATCGAGCTTGCTGTCACAACATTTTTAAATATTGCAGTGATTAACAACCTCTAGTAATTTCTGTTCAGACAGACAGGGCTGTCTTTTCAAATCAAGGCAGTGAAAGCACCCCACACACCGCGCGTGTGCCCGAACATGCACACGCACACCCCACACGCCCCCGCTCCCATCCCCTTGCACGCTTGATGGTCTAACCTCTGGCTCTCGCTTTCTCTTGCACACTTTGATGCCTTGTTAGTTTCCCAGTCACGTCCACAGGACACCCAATCCAAAACCCTTGATCCAGGACGGGAGCACGCTCTGCCTAGCCTACGGTATCACAAAATAATCACGTCATGCATGCTCGTCTCTCAATATATATATTTTTAATTCATCTACTTTCTAAATGGGCTTGACTTGGACAGATAATTTGCAAGTGGGCAGACACAGGATCAGTGACATAAATGATCCACGACCATTCAATCACCGGCAAAACCCCTCAGGAGTGCAGACTGGCAAAAGAAAACAATTCAATGACCAAACAAAGGTTAATTTAGTCACTGCCCAAAGGCACAGGCAATTTCCATAAGCACTGGCTGGTGGAAACAGCAGTCGCTTTGGTCATTTGGCCCAGTGCCTGTTTGGGGAAAGAACTGGGAAGACTCATTGTGCAGTCCCCCTTCACTGTCCTGAGATGGACAGAGTGGCTGAAATGGAGGACAGAGATAGGAGCGCCCACTCTGAGGGCCATTGGCTGCTCCCTCTGAATTTTCCAGACTCCCAGGACTGGAAGTGTTCCCCAGGGCCAACTTGGCCAGCTTATCTCTGCTGTACATGCATGGCCAGCCTCTGCGTGGGCACGTCTGGAGATGGTGAACTCACCCCCTCCCGAGGGTTCCCAGAAAGAGAATTGGAAAGGCTCTAGACCATTATTCTCCACATCCTGGCAGAAAATGTAGTCCTCGAGCACTTTGCTCCTCTGCCTCTCAGCAAGATGAGACTCGGGTCATAAAGAGCAGCTGGGTACATACAATTGCTCCTGTGTACTTAATTTTACTCCATCTGAATTTGTGTGACTGGGTGGCTGTGGTCAGAAGGTCAAGATCCCCACAGTCGCTCCTATAATTTGTTCCTATACATTAAGTTGGTGAATGTGTATGTGCATGTCCACTTGGAAAGCCCTGGAGAGAAACAGACACTGATCAAGCCATGGCTCCTCTCTGCCAGGCTACCCATATTTGTTCCCAAGAAATGTATGGACCTAGGTCCTGTCTTTATAGCATGGGGCTGATCTTACAAAAGCCCCATTTACCCTCAGTGGAAAACAAACCCTTGTAAACTGCCATGCATGTTCCAATGTGTCAGGGTGTTTTTAACCAACTTGGCCATCTGTTGGGTTTGAGTTATATCCATGAAGCTCTGTGTTGTGCAAAGATGCTAGTGATGGGGGCATAGTAGCCACCTAGACTGAAGTTGCCATGCAACTGAAAACTGTACTGTAGTGGAAAGAATGCCAGTGGGGTGGCACGAAGCTGTTCCACCTTCCCTGGGCCTGTTTTTGGCCAACCCGAGAGGACTGTGTATAGCTCAAATCCTTTCTTGCCTGCACCAGGGGAACTATCTAAAGGAGGCTGACGGTGAATCACCTCTATAAAGTCAGACCAGTGACTCCCCATTTCCTCCCATTTTTGGAAATGGGGTTTTGCTTAAAATTAGGCCATGCTTTGGTTACACAAAGAATGAGTTTGGTGGGGACCACTAAGCATTGTTCTCTGAGTGAAATCTGTTCCACATGGCACCTGCTTGACATCTGTGTGACCATGGTTGAGCTGCTTCACCTCTTTGTTAGCATCAATACAGTGAGGATTAGAAAGGCATCGACCTAACATGTTGTGGGGAATATTCAGTCCTGGTTTTAGAAGGGGGCTCGTTGCATTGTCCCAAGTGCCAGAAGCCAACTTCTCTGCACAGTATGGGAAAGAAAGCAGAGCATCTCAAGGTCAGGAGCTGCAGACCTGAGCTGGCACTAGAAGTCCGCAGCAACCCTGACCCATACTACGCAATTCTGCCGAGTATGAATGAAAAGTAGACACAGGAAGAAATGGAAAAGCTTTGGAGCTGGCTGGTAAGAGGATGTGGCAGTGATGTTCCTTTAAAATTCTTGGCACACATTTGCCAAGATCAAAGCAGTCCTGAAATTTTAAAAAAAAGTTGCTCAGTTGTCATAATGGGGATTTTGACTGAAAATGTTGATTTAAAGGATTCCTATGCTGATTCCTAGAGCACTGATTGGCCGGCCAGTTTGCATCTCTCTCCTGGTGCACTCACGCACTCTCTCTGCCTCCTTATATGGAATTTCTATTAATGTTTCCATCTTCTTTCCTGGGTTGGTGAAAATGTGGAAAATCTGGAAGGAGGGTGTGAGGAGAACATGTTTGGGAGTCAGTCCAGCCCAACTCCAGTCTGCAGCTCTTAAGCCTAAAATCTTCACCTGCAAAGTCAGAGTAATAACAGTATCTATCTCATCGGATTGTCACGGATTGTCAGGAAGACCATGCAGGCAAAGTGTTTAGCCTGGTGTCTGGAATGTATTAAGCACATAACGAGTGACGTTTATCATGAGATAAGTGCCTGGTGGAAGCAGGTACTGTGCACAGGTAATAAATGAATCAAGCACAGCCACTGGTCCCTTAGGAAATGAGGCAGGTGATGTTTAATTATCCTGGTTGGAATGGACAGATACTCACAGGAGCAGGCACCGAATTTTCCCCTTAGTTAAGGGGAATGAGGAACTGGTTTATTATAATAAGGAAACTCTTCAGGGTCAGCTAGCTCGAACAGCTCTGGGAAACTGGGCGGTTGCCCTTGCTAGGAGGAGACTCAGCGGACAGGGCAGCAAGGCTGGACATTTGGAGCCTGTCTGTTTGGTGAATACTTGCCCTCTTGGTCCTGTGGTGTGGCTCTGAGAAAGCTACTTACCCTGCTCTCCTCAGCCCTCTGTAAGTTGGGAATGGACTCCAAGCAGGTCACTTTGTCCCCTCTGTCTGTGCTCAGTGTTCTCATTTCTTGAATAGGGGTGAAGTAACAGGTTCTCCCTACTAGGATATAGATCCTTATAGAGAACTTAAGAGTCCGTGAAGCAAACATCCATATCCGCTTCAGTTTGCCAGGCATAGTTACAGCTCATTTTTAACTCCTGAGTATTTATTTGCAGGGACAGAGGCCCTTGACTGCCTCCTGGGGTGCTCCTCTCTGGTGGAGGCACCTAAAGTCATCAAGTTCACCCCATTACCCAGCGCAAATCTGCCTCACTTTAACTGCAGCCACTGGTGCTAGCTCTGCGCTTTGGGGTGTCAGAAGAGGTCAGCTCCCTCCCCCCGTGGATCCCCAGAAAGATCCCCAGGCAGCTGCTTGTCCCAAACACGCCAGCCCAAAGCCGAGCAAACACTGCCCTTCCCTCACTGGCTCCGTGGTTTGTAACCAAGAGGATGGAGACAAGTCACGATAACAGTGAGCGCTTACTACGCGCTCACGGCGCGCGAGGCCTCTAGACGTCGTTCAGTTTCCTTCTCAGGCCAGCCTCACAGCAGTGCTTGGACCCATTTTGAAGAGGAGACCCAGAGCCCCTCCCCTAAGGGACTTGCCCCAAGGTCGCAGTGTTGGTGAGCCCCAGAAGCTTCAGCCTGACTCCAGACCCCAACGCTGTGGAAACGGGGAGCGCCAGGAAAGCAGGTGAAGAGCGGCGCGAACCCCGCAGGGCGGAGGGCGCGAGTGGGGGCGCCCCGGGTCTGGCGGAGGTCGCTCAGCCTCGCCCGCCCGGAGCCGACCGGCCGTCAGCACCAGGGACAGCACCCGGCCACTCCCCGCAGCCCCCGACGGCGACGCGCGCGGGGCCGGAGGCGCGCTCCCCGCCCGGCTCGGGCGCGCGCCCCGCCAGCGCGCGCCCCGCGGACTGGGCTGGAGTCGCGCGCGTGCTCTCGCAGGGAGCCTGCCTGGGCGTCCGGAGCTGGGGCCGCGATCGCAGCGGGCAGGGGGCTCCCGCTCGGGCACGCGGCCGCCTCCCGCGGGCCTCCGGGGTCCCCCCAGCGTCCGCCTCGCCCGCCGGGCCCCAGCAGGCGCCGCCGCCGTGGCCTGGGCGGGAGCGGCCGCCACCAGCTGCGCCCTGCCCGGGACGGACCCCGGACCGCCCCGTCACGTGCGCCCAAGTCCTCGGCCGGCCGGGGCAGCGCCGTTCCCATGGTGCCAGGTAAGGGCCGAGGGGCACGCGGGTCGCCGGGCGTGGGGGCAGACGACAGGGCGGGGAAGCCGCGGCTCAGCGCCCACCGGCTGGAGCGCCCGCTGCAGCCTGTCCCGGCCACCTTGCGCCGGGCCCCTGCCCCTGCCGGCGGCCCCGTCGCGTCTCCGGCCGCCCTCAAAGCGAGCCCCGTGGAGGAGGCTGCGGACGCAGACCCAGCGGAGCGGGGCGGGAGGCGGTTGAGGCAGAGGCGGGGGACCCATTGTGCCCAGGGACGCATGGTCTCTTGTGGCCCGGGCACGAGGGAAACTGGGGAGGGAAAGTTTCCGAGGGGAACCTGGCCTCCGTCCTCTCTGCTGCCAGGAGCTGAGACCTTTCATTTACTGAGACTTCCCTTCTGCCAGACACCGTGCTGGGCGCTGGACCTGCATAGTCACCCATTCGATTCACCCAATACCATGAGAAAGGGGCATTGACCCTATTTGGCAGATGAGGAAACTGAGGCTCAGGGAAGTTTGGTCACTTGGCCAAGGTCACACAGCCAGCCAGTGGTAGAGCTGGCCTCAAACACATTGTCCTCTAACACTGTCCCCAGCCTCACACCGACCTCACCAACCTAAATGCACCAGACTGGCATTTAGGTTTTCCCAGCCAGGAATGAAAAGACTGCAAATATCAAAATCCAGGAGTGATTTCCCAGCCATGCTCCAGTCTCTGCCATCACTCCATCCAGCGTCCTGCACACCCAAGGCCAGGAACCGAGTGGGCACAAGGGACCCTGCCAGTCTCGTCAGCCCCCTGTGGCTGTAAGACAACCTCCTGAGGGTCAAGTCCACTCACCCTTCTGGAGGACAGGGGGCATCTTGGAGGCCTGAGCCAGCATGCCCCGTTTCACGTTCCCCAGGAAGCTGGAGCCCAGGAGAGCCAGAGGGAACACCCCACCAGCATTGCCCTCGACCCCCGAGGCCAGGCCAGGCTCTGGGGGGCTTCCAGGTGCAATGAGAATTTCCAACCCCCAGAAAGTTCAGGCTTCCTGGGACAGAACACGTGTCCAGCTCCTCACCTTCCCCCCTTCTGATGGCATTGAGGATGGAGCCTGGGTGACCAGAGCTCTTCTTACCTAAGCAGGTGGGCAGAGGTACCTTCTGGGCTGCGGCAGAGATGACTTTAATCCCCTGTGCCCTGACCACAAGCTTTCCGAAGATCTCCGTGCTGGGCACTTGTGACAGATCTGTCTGGCCCCTGAGGCTGGGGCTCAAGCCGCATGGGGCTGTGTCCATCCTCTCATCTGGTGCTGGATCGTTGAGCACCTGCATGACAGGATGAAATAGACAGGGTGGTACTTGGGCCCTGGGTCCTGCTGACTTCTGGGCTCCCCATCAGCTGAGTCTCTGACAGGGCTGACTGGTCTGGATTTACTTGGAAAGTTGAGAAATGGCCTATTTGAAGGGTTTGGGGGTCTGGGAAGGACCCTCAGGCTCCCCCAGCCTCAGTGCCCCCAGGATGCATGGAGATGGGGTGGGCCGCTCTGGGGAGCTTCACTGGCCTATCTGGAGCATGCTGTCACTCTCTGCCCAGAGCGCTGGCATGCTGTCACAGCTTCTCCACCCTTGCCTCTCCAGGGGGAGGGGAGGGCCCCCATTACAGACCCCCCCAGCCTCCGAGTCACACAGTGCCTATGCTGGCGTCCCACGTGGATCGGGCACCTGCAGGAAAAAGTGGGCACGCCTTGGGCAGCCAAGACTTACCTGCCCAGCTCTGTCCACTTCTGTGGGTGACCTTGGACAAGTCACTCTCCCTTTCCAGACCTCAGTCCCCCGTTTGTGACTTGATGGGTGGACCGTGTTGTGTCCCCAGTGGGCCACTGCAGTTCATCTCAGTCCAGACGGAGCAGGTAAGGCTGCGATGGGTAAGCGGTTGGGGGAGTGCCAAGAGAATTTGAAATCTTGGGGCTGACCTGAGCCCAAGCCCCCAATCCCACCAACCATACCCCCCACTCAAGTGACCACCCCAGTCCTGCACATTTGGGGCCAGCTCTAAATTGCTGACTCCTGGTGCTGGTTCTGGGTAAGCCACATGGCTCAGCAGACTGGAGGCTGCAGGGCAGGGACCCACTCCCACTTAGAGGCCTTTGGTCTCCAGCCACACGGGCCTGCTCCACAGAGATGGCAGTGAGCTCCAGCAGAGTAATTACAGGGCTCAGGAGGGGCCAGCAAGCGGGCAGAGCTGCAGGAGAGATTTCTTGCATCTCAGTAAATCACATCAGACTCTAAACTCTCTGGGCAGGAGGTGAGGCCAAGTGTTAACAGGGCCTTTGTCCTGTCCGCTGCACAGCCCCTGGCCCGCCAGTCTCCAAAGTGGCAAGTTTGCATCTACATGTCAGTTGAAAGGCAACTTGCGTGGTGGAGAGAGTGGATTCTGGGCAAATCACTAAGTTGCCTTATGTGCAAAAATGGGGTGCCTGCACCCGGCAGGCAACTGAGAAACCCAGCCGGCCTGTGGTGTTGGGCCCTGTCGTCTGCTCCTGAGGCAGCTCCACTGGGGCCACGGCAGCTGGGGGCGTCTCAGCCTGGCTTGCAGCTCTTCTGGGCGCTGGTTTTCCTGTGGTCTGGGTCCCTTTGGATTTGCCCGAGAGAATTTGACAAGCCCGACACCTTCGGCTTTTGCCAGCTCCTCCCCTCCTTCCGCTGCTCAGCAGAGAGACTCTGGAGAGTGCAGGCTTGCTTCTCTTTTCAAAGCTCTTTGTTCCCTTTGGAATTTGGTCCCCTCCCTCACAGGCTCAAGCCTCCCCATGCTTGGGCCCAGGCCCACTTGCCCGGGCTGCCTGAGGACTGAGGGTGGAGGGTGCTGCAGAGGGACCCAAGGGAACCTGACCGGCTTGTCCTGGGGGAGGGTGGACAGCACCAAGAGCCTGGAACTCCGACCAGGCTCCAGGCTTGCATTCCAAGCCCTGCATTGCTGCTTCCTTGCAGTGGGACCCTGGGCCTTGTGCTTTTGGGCTGTGTAATGGGGACTGTGGCCCCTTTTCCCCTGGGTACCTGGGAGGACTAAACACAATCGTGGTGAGAGCCCTGGGGGCTTAGAGAGGGGGAGCAGTGGGGGTCACATCAGGCAAGGCTTGTAAGCCCTGCTTCTCAGGTGGGCTTTCTCTCTAGGTCCACAGGAACCGCAGGCAGTATGACCGGGGGAGGGACACGACCAGATTGGCTTTTACAGAACACCTTGGGGCTGGTGTAAGTGGGGAGGATAACTTGGTGAGGGTGAGGCTGGAGGCAGGGAGGCCCAGGAGGAGGCTGCTGCATCCAGCCGGAAGGGACACAATGGAGGCCTGGGCTGGAAGAGTAAGAAGTGTGCAGGAACATCCAAGCAACTGAGGCAGGGTGCTGAGATGTGTGTGTTGGGGTGATGGCAGACAGCCCAGGACTGGACCGACCCTGCTCTGCATGGACCCCAGCAGGTCCCCCCGCCCTGCTGGAGATAGCATGGCACTCAGGATGGGCAGAGATGAAGCAGTGAAGAGGCAGCCCTGGGGGCCTGGAGGAGGACTTCCTGCTCTGGCAGCAGCATAGTGTCAGAATCACGGGTCACACCTGGCCTAGAGTTCCTGCCTGTCCTCTGGACGTGCTGCCAGCCCTCCTCCAGGGTTTCCATGGGAGTGGGCTCTGACCTGGCCACGTCAGTCACCTGTACCCCTGTGCTCAGCTTTCTCAGGTGGCAGAGGTGGGAGAAATCTGGGCCACTTGGGAGACGCAGGTGGAGGCTGGTCAAGGGCCAGGCTCCTGGGGCTGCAGTGTCGTCCACCATATTCACTGGCTACTAAGGACAGGTTGGCAGTGTGGCTGAGTGGATGAGAGCACAGCCTGTGGGACTGACTACATCCATGCTTATGTCCCAGCTGTGTGACCCTAGTGAAGTTACTTGGATTCTCTGGGCCTCAGGTTCTTCATTCATAAAATGACAATAATAACCTCCACCCCGTAGGATGTGTCGCCTTATGTCTCAGCTGGCTGACCGACCGGAGGTCCCTGCACTACTGGGCCCCGGCATAAACCTCTTTCCCGGGCCAGCTCCACCCTGGGGCAGCCCTGCCGGTGCCCACTTCTGGGCTTAGCTGCAGGGTGGCCTTGGGGCTGCACAAACCGCACTGTGGGACCGTCCTGGCTCCTGACGGCCACCTGCATCTCGGTTCTTCCCAGCCTGTCCCGCCCTGGGTCCCTCTCCTGTGTCACTGTGCTCATGTCCCGTCAGTTGACGCACTTTGTGAGTGTAGATTTGGAGCAGCACGGCTCCAGGTGTGGTCCCCATACCAGCAGGGACCCTGGAAACGTGCAGGGAATACCGATTCCCAGGCACCCCCAGACCTGCTTTAACAAGCTCCCCAGGTAATTCTTGTGCTCAGTGAAGTTTGAGACACACTGTTCTAGAAAAAATACCTTCTACTAAAACAGAAAAATGGCTCTACCTGCAGAAAGCCATCATGAGTGACCATCTCCTTCATGCTTATATTTTTAATTACTATATATTAACTGTTAATATATAGCAAGTGGATTTTTAAATAACAGAAATGCATGCTTGCTGTAAAAGAAAAGCTGAGGGAGCCACATGTTTGTTTACCACCAAGTGAAAGCCCAGGCTTTCCCGGCTGCTTCCCCCCACCGGGGCCCGGGGCTGTGGGGCACCTGCACGTTGGCCACACCGGCATCACCGAGGGTCCTTTCATCAGCAGACCCTGATCATCTTTCCGTGTCAGCACCCCATTCTCTCATTTATTTGCTGTACCTGGCTGACTGGGGTTGTGGGGGCGGTCCTAGCACTGCTGGCTCCTAGCAAAAGCCCTGCTTCCAGGCCACCTTCACCCATGATTGGTGTCACAAGCAGGCATGTAGGTCATACCAGCTTTGTGTTGTGGAGTTTTGCAGATTATTCAATGGCGGAATCCCATGGGAAAGGGTGTCCTGGGGGTGCGATGGGAGACATGCACTTGTGACCTGATGAGACGGCAAGGCAAGGGCCGTTCTCGGTGGGCTGTAACACGGATCCAAGGTGGCGGGCATCCCAGATTTGAGGGAAGGTACCCCATGGGCCAGAGCCGTCAGGGAAGGCTTCCTGGAGCTAAGCGCTGAAGGACATGTATTGGGTGGAGTGGAGCAGGTGCTGGGCTGTGGGCACCGTCAGTAGACTGGCTAATGATCAGCGGCCCTCTGGAGATGCCCCGACTTTCCCGGCTCTCTACTTGCTGTGAGGACGGGAGAGTCAGCTGGCTGCTTCCTGGGGGTCTCATTGTCTTGGAGCTTCAAACAGTGTTGCAACTGAGGTTGGCTTCCCCTTGTGCCATCCAACTCCCATCCTCCAGTCTTTACTGGGCTGGAAAAGGCTTCCCTGGTCCCCGTTGCTGCAGACAAGTGGGGGGCCCTGCCTCCACTACCAGCACCCAGAGGGTTTACAGTTTCTGCTGACGTGTCCCCCTAGTGTCAGCTCCGATGATTCCGCCAGGAGTGATAGGAGGCCAGCAGTCCAGGCTGCGGCCGGAGCAGGGATAGTGTTGTCCTGGGCTTGCCCGGGGCGGCAGGTGGAGGCAGCCCGGGAGAGCGGCATTGCCTCCTTTTGCCTGCCCGTGGCCTCGCCCCCGAGTGTTGGTGAGGTCATGTTTACTCCCCATTCCCCAGAGGTTTCCACTTGGCCTTGGCAAATGCTCTCTCACTTGATACATTCGGGAACTTGCCTAAGGTGAAATGAAGACACTCCCAGTCCAGACACCCTTTCTCTGCAGGGGCATCTGCCCCTGTCGGCCTCTGCTCCCTGAGTCTAGCAGACCTGACTGGCTTAGGAAGGACCCACATTTAGAGTCAGAAACCACATGCCTTTTCCCATCAATCTGCCCTCGAAACATTGCAAACCCAGCAGTGGCTTTGAGAGGGCTGCTTCGGGATGTGGTGATCCAATTCTGGTTCGAAGGAGGACAGTGAAAAAAGTCTAACATTTCACCAGGAAAACAGCAGCTTCTTATAACACTGTCAGCTTGCAAGCTTCTGGTATTTACCTGTGTTTAGAGTTTGTTTGGTTAAAACACTCATTAGGCAAGAGGCTCCTGGCTCAGTGAGAACCATTTACAAAATTAACAAGACAGTCAACTTTAATTTTACCTTCATGGAACGTCCCACACGAGAGTTCCCTCTAATTACTAAACAGATTTCCATTTCAGAAAAGAAGTTTTGTTTTACGATGCGGTTCTGGAATAATCTTGTGGTTGATTTTATTGCCACTGGCTGCATCTTGTTTTTTGCCTTTTCTCATTTTTCACCCTTCTGGGGTCATCCAGGCCATTGAACATGAGACCTGAGGGAGGCGTTGGGGGAGGTGGGCAGGAGGCCAGTACGGCCACAGATCCAGCAGCAGCAGTTGGACCTCACAGTTCAGCCCAGTGCCATCGCCAGCTCCTCCCCACTGGTGAGCTCAGGGGAGTTACTAAACCTCTCTGTGCCCTAGTTTCCTGGTCCATAGAGTTTGTTATGGTTGTGTCCCTCTTGCAGGGTGGTGGTGAGGATTCATTGTCATGCATGGAAGAGCCCGGAGCATGGCAAAGAGAACTGCTGCTAGCAGCTTGTGGGGTCTCGGCACGGTGGGCATAGAGCGTGCTGAACTCAGCGTGAGGTGGAACGCTGGTCCCCTGAAGTCGTGTGCAGCTGGGGGTGGATACCCTGCTTAGAATCCATCCAGCTGAGGATGGAACCAGTCCCCTGGTGCAGCCCAGAGGGCCCTGCATGGGACAGACCCTGCCATCTCCCCCCTGCGCCCCCTGCCCCCCCACCCCACTGACACCTCCCTGCACCACGCTCATGCTTGTGAGCTTAGTTCCCACTCTGGAACACTTCCTCCCTGGGGGCTTCCCACCTGCTTCCCTCTCTGCCTGAAAGACCTCTCCTGACCAGTGTGAGTCTGTGTCCACGGCATGCGTTGGGGAAGCTCCCCTGGCCCATGCCACTCCCTGGGAGGTCAGCCCTCTGACATGCTCTCAGTCCCAATTAGCCCCTGGCTCTGTGGCTCTTCCCCACAGTCCATCTGCAGCATGGGATGGGGACCCCCTGAGGAGGGCATCTGTTGATCTTGTCCATTGTTGAGCCCAGCACCCGGCACACGGGAAGGAGCATTTGGTAGATGTCTGTCAGGTGGCTGGAAGTTTTAGTGCTGTTCTGAAGCTCGATGTCATCTGCCAGGGGGTGCGGGAGCCTCTGCCCAGCCTCTCTCTGCACTGAGACACCCCACATTTTAAGCCACAAATGGCACCTATTTTCCCATCAAGGTCTCCCCTCCAAACAGCCAGAAACTCCTCAGGGAGGAAGGGCTCGAGTGTTCCAGGAAAGGACAGCAGGCCAGCCTCGTGGCGTGTGGCCAGTCGTCAGGCAGTGGGGGTCAGCAGGGTCAGTTCCAGGCAGTGGGGGCCAGCAGGGTCAGTTCCAGGCAGTGGGGGCCAGCAGGGTCAGTTCCAGGCAGTGGGGGCCAGCAGGGTCAGTTCCAGGCAGTGGGGGTCAGCAGGGTCAGTTCCAGGCAGTGGGGGCCAGCAGGGTCAGTTCCAGGCAGTGGGGGCCATCAGGGTCAGTTCCAGGCAGTGGGGGCCAGCAGGGTCAGTTCCACGCAGTGGGGGCCAGCAGGGTCAGTTCCAGGCAGTGGGGGCCATCAGGGTCAGTTCCAGGCAGTGGGGGCCAGCAGGGTCAGTTCCAGGCAGTGGGGGTCAGCAGGGTCAGTTCCACGCAGTGGGGGCCACCAGGGCCAGTTCCAGGCAGTGGGGGCCACCAGGGTCAGTTCCAGGCAGTGGGGGCCAGCAGGGTCAGCTCCAGGCAGTGCCCATCTTCCAGCGGCAGGAACCTCATCAGGGGAGGCAGTACCGGGCTGTGGGTCTCACTTGCTCGGGCCTCACTCCTGGCCAGGGCTCGGGAGTTAATGCTGCCGTTCTTCACTGACAGCACCTACCAGGGTTTAAAAATCGTTTAATCTGCAAGATGGGACCTTTCAACAACACACCTACACTCACTTAAAAATGGCTGAGCCCAGTTCTCTTTTCAAAGGAAAATTGATTAAAACAAGGTGCATCGGGCAGGGTCCTTGCTGAAGCCTGGGCCGCCACTGATGACCCAGGGCAGCCAAGTTGCCCTAACAAGTGTATAACAGACTCGCCGGATCAGCTGTAGCAGCAGAGCCCACAGCTGAGCCCTGCAGAGAATGCTGAGGTGTGGGAGGGGGGCAGTCGAGCTCCGGGAACTGTGCGTGCAGGTGAAGAGATGAGGGTGAGATGGGGGTGCGGCTGGCTGGCGGGCTGACCCCGGCCCTTTGAGGCCTCTGCCCCCAGGAGGGCATACACGCAGGCAGGTGGGGGCCTCCTCAGGGGTCCTCGTGGCCTGCACTTGGGAGAGAACTTGGGGTGAGCCAAAACCCTAGAACTGGGCCAGGAGCCAGAGGTGGGACTACCTTCCTCCCTTCCCTAGGGAGAGTTGGAGCTCGGGATCCATCAACTCGGGGTGACCATCTTGGATGAATTGTGATTCTAAGAGGAAAAAAAGCTCCTCGCAGCTTGTTTTCATTTGCGAGCAGGTGATTAGACCGGGTAACATCTAAATCCAAGAGAAGGTTGAGGGACTCAGATTCTAAGCATCTTCTGTTCACAAGTTCTGATTTTCTAAGACTAAGACAGGTGGCTCTGCTGTTCTGGGGGTCCATGACTCCCCCACTCGGATTGGCCTGTCCTGCATGAGGACTGTAGCAGTCTGCCCACACCTCACCTCCACCCCCAACATCGACCCTACCCCAGACCCCAGGGCAGAGGCTTGCATGAGCTGCACAGATCTCAGACACAGGCAGGGGCTGGGGTTCCCTGGTGGGGGCCCGGGTGGGTATCTGAGCCAAAGGGGAGTGCCCAAATGAGGTGGTAGCGGCTGCTGGACACTCCAGCCAGGTTGCTTGACTTACCTTCACCCCTGCTTACCTGCTCTTCCTTTACCATCAGCAGCACACACACATGGACACATTTCAGGGCATTTTGGGGCAGCTCGCTGTACTCCGGGGAGCCTGGGGTGGGAACACTGGAGTCCTGGGAGTTGGACAAGGTAAGCAGCGGCCCAAGTTTTCATATCACCTGCCTCTGCTTCCTGGGGACCCAGCCCCTGGTCTCAGTACCCCCTGTGAATGAGGATGAGGGCTCTGGTGCTCCCCACTCTCAGGGCTGCTCTCCGGGGAGATGCTGGGCCTGAAAACTCTGCTGCAACTGAAGGCTGAAGAGACAGCGTCGTTCTAATTAGCCAGTGACGTCAGTCCTGGGGGAGAGCGGAGACCGGCAGCCGACACTTCTCCCCGCCCCCTCCCTCCAGTCCAGCAGCCAGGTGCCTGTCCCGGGGCTGAAATTGTCCGAGGGCCCTCATCTGTCGGGCTGATGAGGTCTGCCGCCTCACCTCAGCGCACGCAGCTGACAGCGGTAGCCATGGAAACTGCCTGTGACCTTGTGAACAGCTAAAACACATACATGTTTTGGTTTGCTGTTTTTTAAAACATTACGATAATTTCTCTTTTGCTTTCATGCTCTTATGGGGATCAGGGAGGTGAATGCAAGGCACAAGTTGTCATGTAGGATGTGCTTCCCACCTGCAACCCTGTGCTCACTCCGAGAAGTTGGGGTCCCCTGTGGGGAGAGCCACTGAATGGCTGCCACGTCAACCACCTGGACCTGCCTCAGGACGAGCCAGAGTCCCCCCTAGTCCTCCGTGGAACCACAAAACTCCTCAGCCTGTTACTCAGGTTGGGCCACTGGGGACCCAAACCCAGGGAGCAAATAAGAACCCTCCAGCAACAGGTCCAAACAGGCAAAAGAGCTGGGCTGGGGACCCTGCCCTCCAGGACTCCCTAGTCAGGAAAAGGAGACAATACCAGAGCTACTCTTTATTTCACCTTAATTTCAGAAACATTTTTTGCTGGATAGAAAATTCTAGGTGGATGTTTTTCTTTCGGTGCTTTGAAGATGCCTGTCTCATTCCTGTTGCCAACACACAGGCTGCCGTCATTCTTGTTTGTTTCTCCATGTGGCATGGCCTTTTTCTGCTTGTGAAATCTTCTCTTTGGTGCTGGTTTTAAATGATTCTAATATAACGTTCCTTGGTGTTTTCTCCATGTTCCTTGTGTTTGTGGTTCATTGAGTGTTTTGGATCTGGGGGTCTAGTTTTCGTCCAGTTTGGAAATTTCTCAGCCAGTATTTCTCCTCATCATTTTTCTACATCCCCTTTCCCTTGGGGGTCCCAGTTACACGTGCATCAGACCACTCAGAGTTTCCCATAGCTCACTGCAGCTCTCTGCTCGTTTATCCTCTGTCTCTGTCCTCCCTGTCCATTTTGGGTAGTTTCAGTCGGTGGCTTTAAGCCCACTTGTTCTGCAGTATCTAATTTGATGCCAATTCCATCCAGTGTATTTTTTATCTTAGACATTGTAGCCTCTTTAACCTATAGAAATTCGATTCGGTTCTTTTTAACATCGTCCGTGTTTCTGTTTAATGTGCCCAATTTTTCCTCGAGTGTTTTGAACACGTGGGCAACATTATAATAACTATTTGATGTCTCCTAATTCTATCATCTGTGCCAGTTCTGGGTAAGTTTCGACTGACTGATTTTTCTCCTCACTGTGGATCGTATTTTTCTGCTTCTTTGAATGCCAGGTAGTTTTTCACTGGAGGCCAGACATTGTGAATTTTGCCTCGCTGAGGGCTAGACCCCCATACACACTTGTGAGCTCTGTTCGGGAATGTTGCTTTTTGGAAACAGTTTGATTCTTTCAGTCCCTGCTTTTTGTGCTTTGTTAGGCAAGAGCCAGCAGCCTTTAGCCAAAGCCCTTCTGAGTACTCTGCACGGCGCTCCATGGATTGTGAAGTCCTCCCCTCCACGTTCCTGGGCCAGTGTGAGCCCCCAGTATTGTTCCCTAGAACCCCCTCAAATGATTCTTTCTCTAATCTCAGGTAGAGTCAATGCATCCAAATGTGAGGACAGCTGGTCTAGGGAGCATTTCAGGGAGGGACACCAAGCTGCAGCAGGAGGGGGGACGAGGACCAGGGCTGCTCGGGCACGATGGACCTGGGGGGGCAGCTGGGTCTCTGCTGGCCTGCCCCGTGCTGTTTTCTCCTGCATTATTGCTCCCGCTTCTGGAGCCCACCTGCTCTGCCTGCCACTGGGCCTTGGCAGGTGCTGGTTCCACCTTTGGGATACTCTTTGCAATTTTCGCCTAATTGTCCTTCAGGTCTCAGTATGCACGTCACTTTTGCAGGTCCACCTCTCCTAGCTGCCAGCCCCCGTGAATACCCTGCATGCTCTCTCCTTATGCCCATCTGTGTCTCCCGACAAGACTGAAAATAATGCAAAGATAGGGACCCAGAGCAGGAACTGGGATGCAGTAGGAGTTCGGTGAATGTCTCCTCTTGAAATGTTGATAAATTATAAATGCCAAGTGCGTAGTGTGGACAGTGAGTGAAACTAGATCCCAAGAGAGGGAGCTATGTGCAGGGATGGGGGTCAGGGAAGGCTTGCTCAGGGAACATGCCAACTGATAGCAAGGGATTTCAACAAGCAGAGCTGGAAGGGAGTTAAAGGTCCATGGAATAGTACCAACGAAGGCCCAGAGGCAAGCCAATGCAAAGTTTGTGATTGGGAGGCCTGGGGAACAAACCTCTTAGCCAGACCCATTTAAGGAGCATTGCAGGGATAGCAAACGGAAGGCGAGAAAAGCTTGGAGGGCCCAGAACACCAGATGGTTGGGGCCTAGACCAGGAGAGCCATGCTCAGAGCAGTGTCCAGAAGGGGCTGCTTGGACAGACTGCTGGGGTGTCCTGCAAAGAAGCATGACTCCACGCGCCGACGTGAAAAGGAAAATAGACTGTAGCACAGTCTGCAGGGATGATCTCATTTTGTTACAAAATAATCAGAATAACACCTGTTAGTATACTTACAGAAATGGCCCCACCCAAGACTCCTGTTGGTCTCCCACTCCTCTCCTTAGAGGCTCTCACTGAGCACCCTGGGCTGGGTGGGCAGAGCTGAGGTGGGCCGTGTCACAGAGCTCACAGCCCGAGAGAAGGGGTGTCATGTACTTCCAAATGGAAATACACAGGAGAGGAGGTCGGTGGGGCCTCCATCGAGCCCACCAGCATCTCTAGCCTGCAGGCTGTGTTTAAGGTCCTGGGCCAGGGTCCTGCTCCCAGAGGGCCAGGGGGAGGCAGCCCAGTGCAGGGCCCATTGCTGGTGCTCAGTAGACAGATGCTCATGGAAAGGAGGACAGGGCTGGAGACAGGCATTAACACCCCAATTAAAGATGAGGAGACCGTGGCCCATGGTCACCCTGACACTAAGGAGGAGAGCGGGTTCACATCTAAGTCTTTCTGACTCCCAGGTGGACCCGGGCTGGGAGGAAGAGATGGCACCGACAGGCACCCTGGCTGCCTGGAGGAGGAGGCATTGGAACCAGGCCTCCGGAGGGCAGAAACCCATCAGGGCTGTGCTGAGGGTTCGTGGGAGGATGTGCATAGTAAACCGTGGTGGCTCACATAGGTTCACTGAGGGTGGCCTGGGCTGGGGGGTGGTAAAAGGCACAATGGAAGCCGATTCTGGGCTCCAGGGCTCGCCGGGAAACCAACCAGCAGGCTTTGCCAGAAACCAGCCGTGAGGGAGGCACGGAGCCGAGTCGGTGTCGTGCCTGGGCTGTAAAGGCGGGACAACGCTGAGATGGGGACATGGGCCCCTGCCGGCTCTGCGTGGACATGCTGCCTCCCTGCTGTTTTCTCATCCGCAAAATGGGGACAGCCACACAGGGACCCATGAGCCTTCGGAAGGTGAAGCCTGCACCAGGTCCCAGCACCACCTGGGCCGGATGGGGTCCCACAGGCGGGGCTCAGCTCTGCCCACCAGCCCCGCCAGGAGCCCTCTGTGTCCGCGGGTGTCTGCATTCCCAGCTCAGCAGGAGCCACCGGAAAAGTCCTGGTTCCCCAGGCCCACCGGAGACACTCGCTTGCGTACTAGGCCTGGGGCGGGGCTAGACCTGGGTGATTTAACTGCTGCCTAGGTGTATCCTGGGGTGACGTGCAGCCTGGGGAGCCTGCTGCTCATCTGGAGCCTCGCTGAAGCACAGGTTGCTGGCCCATTCCCCGAATTTCTGACTCGGTGGGTCCGGGTGGGACCTGAACCCTGCCTTTCACCAAGTTCTCAGGTGATGCTGAAGCTCGTGAGTGAAGAAGTCAGAGGTCTGGAAGTGATTGTCTGCAAGGCTGCAAGGTGAGGATGGTGGCTGGAGTGGGCAGCGGCAGGCCCTTGGGGCCAGAGAGGGAGGTGTTGGTGCCATCATTCAGCCAGGCTCTGGGTGGGACTCGCTCCCTCCCCGGGCGTGGGCACTGTCCCTGAAGCCCCATCTCTTCTCCAGAGCCCGTGCCGACCACACTCACCCTCTGCCCTGGGCTGCTTCTTTGGCTCACCACTCTGTCCCCTGGAGTGTGGGACAGTGGCCGAGTCTCCCCAGCCCCCTCCCAAGTCCCAGCACAGTAACTGGCTCTCAGGCATTGACCGGGTGCAGTCTCATCACTGAGATGCCAGGGCTGGCTGGCATTTCTGAGAAATTCCCCTGGCCCCCCAGCCCCACCCCACTGTTCCTCTGACTGGCCATGTGCCTGTGGGCAAGGGACATCTCCATGAGCTCAGTTTCCTCATCTGTGAAACAGGGATAGTCAGTCCCATTGCAAGGATTAGGAGGCAGCTTAAGGCGGGGGTTGCCCCCAGTCTCCCCACAATGCTGGGAACACAGATGTCATCACCATCCCGCTCTGACAGACAGGTAAACTGAGGCTCCCTGGGGACAGTGGGGCTTTCCCGGTGTCACATGGCAGGCCAGGAGCAGAAGCAGATTTGATCAGAGTCCTTCTGCTAAGCCCCCAAACCTTCTTGCAGGAGTCCTTTCTCAGCTGGTCTCCCTCTGTGGCTCCCTCTCCCCCAGTGCTCAGCTCCCAGGGGGCTGCCTTGGCCAGCCACTCAATTCACAGGTGTGTACGGAGCTCCCGCTGTTTTGCCAGGGCCTGTCCATCAGCATGAGGCCAGGGGCATGGCCCTCGTGGAGCTGACAGCCCACTGGGGAGCCTCGTGAGAAGGTGGATGGTGGTGAAGCTGCAGTGTGTGCACAGCAAAGGGGCACGGCTCCCTGCAGAGGCCAGGACCTGAGCATGGCTGAAGGCCAGGAGGAGCTAGCCACCCAAGAGGAGGTGGGCAGGGCTCCTGGGGTATCCCACTCCCGGACTGTGGGCCCTGAGACCCACGTGTGCAGCCACAGCACGGTCCCCATCCTGGAGCTGGACCCAAGAAGTGCGGCCTTTATTCAAGGGCATCTGGGGCCAGTGCTGGTCCAGACTTGCTCTGTGGCCCATCATTTGGGACAGTGGCCCCTGGCCCGGCAGCATCCACGTTCCCTGGGAGCATTCTGAGCCCACCTGGGCCTCTGAGCAGGAACTTATGGGGGAAGCCCAGCAGTCCAGAGCCCCCAGGGGATGCTAATGCAGCCCTGGTGACAGTCTCTGATTTGACAGGGACCCCTGAGGCACTTGTTGGGGAGCCCACCACACCCAGGCAGACACACCTGAGGCCCAGCAGGGAGGCCCACTCACCTGGGACCCAAAGTCCTACCTCACCCTGACAGCCTCCTCTCGGGCTCCAGGCAGCTGTGCTGCTGAGGGGCCCGGAGCCCAGCCCTGCCCGGAACGTTTCCCTGCTGAGTAATCCTGAGCCCATTTGCTCTGCCCAGCCAGGCTCAGAGGCCACCAGGGTTCTAGTGAGCATCATTAGGGTTTCCTAGAGCTAGAGGCGCTGAGCCCCCGTGACGGGCAAAGGCCTGGAATCGGATCCTGGCTATGTGTCCTCCTGCAGGCCGCCCTCTTTGTGCCTCAGTTTCCTTTTGTTTGCCTGAAGATGCTCATAGCACCTGGGCTGAGAGTGCCGTGTGGGCTGAGAGAGGTACAGAGGGTAGAGCGCATGGCTCAGTTCAGTACATAGTATGTGTTTAATAAATGGAAGTTCCCGTCATTCCAGCAACTCCTGGCCCTGTGCTCCCTCCGGCATGCCTTCCAAGCCCTGAATTGGGACCAGGAGCTGCGCTCAGTTCTTGGAAGAGGAAGATGAAAAGAAAAAAATTAAGTCAAGCAGCAGAAAGCATTTTGCAAACCCAACTCTGCACAGTGTTATTTTGAAGAAAGATAAATCCAGTACCGTCTGCAGCTGGGCTGGGGCTCACCCAGGGCGTCAGGGCCTGCCCTCCCTCCCTCATTTCCTGACACACTGCCTGTGGGTAGGTACACCACACAGAAGGTTCTTGAATGGTGCATCTCATCTGCCTTTCTCCTGACCGGGACCCCCGCACTGGCCTGGGGGGGTGGGGCAGGTGCCAGAGGTGGGGACCCCAGGGGGAAGACCCGTCCGTCCCTCCCCTTCCCGCGCAGCTTGCCCAGATTCAAGCCCGCTGTGTTCTGGAGCACCCCCTGTCACCAGGCTCAGCAGGAGGACCGTAGAGACGTGGCCCACCAGGCTTCTGCCCTCCTGGGGAGGAGTGTGCTCTCCTGAGCCTCCCGGCCATAGGCCGGCTGGGGGGCTGGGAGACAGGAAAGACCAAGTTCACCCCCGCCCCCTCACCCCTAACCACAGGACCCTGCGGGCAGCTCTCTGGCTCTATCTCCTTGGCTGCAAAATGGGTGATGGTAGGCCTGCTCAAACTCTCCATGGGATTAAAGATGGGGGCTCAGAGGTGGTGCTCAGGGCAGGGTGGAGTTCAAAGGTTGCTACGGCACTAAGGAGCCACCCCGGGTGTCAAGGGGAGGCCATGACCTGTCCAGACTTAGGCCTGGGAACCCTGGTGGGGCAGCAGCGACAGGAGGCATGGCAGGAGTGCCAGGTCAGGTCTCAGCCCCCGCTGTACTGAGCAGTGGGCTTCTTTCTGTGTTGCAGTCGCCAGAGACTCCGCACAGAGAGATGGGTGGGACCCATGAGCGTCGCCACAGACGAGCTGCGTATCTCAGACCACGAGCAGGTCACACAGGAGAGGCCCAGGGGCTGCTGGAACCCCAGGGCCAGACACTGCTAAGCTCAACCTCCAGGCTGGGTGCCTCGCCCTCCTTACACCCCCCCCCCCCCACCACCACTTTGGAGTCCAGGGACAGGTCAGGGTCACTGGCAGACATCCAGGGTGACCCTGAAAAAGGCCCCTTCTCTCCGGCACATGGCCATCCACCGCACAGAGAGGGGTAGCAGTCTCAGCCTTCTGCACCCCTGAGCCTAGCCTCCAGAGGGCCGGGAGATGCAGCCTCATTTGACCAATGCCTCAGTGCACCCTGAGTGTCCTCACCTGTGGATAGGCAAGACAGGGCACAGAGGTGGGGACCCCAGGCGTGAGGACGGCCGCGTCAACTCCGCCTTTAATCTTGGATCAGGTTCACGGGGCCATAAACGGTGCGGTAGCTTGCTTCATGAAAGGGCCCTGCGGGCCGGGCCTTCCATTGGCATGACTGGAGCCCTGCCGGGCACTGCTTGCTGCCCCTGAGTACCAGGGCCCCAGGGAGCTTCAGCACAGCTCCTTGACGGAGGCCGGGAAGGCTTCCTCCTGCCACCACCTGCCTTCTCGAAGGCTCCCGAGGTTGGTGACAGTGACTGCACGGGGACCGTGCCAGGGGACAGGAAGGCCACCCAAGTGGGAGTGCCCACTTTCCCCAGGCAGTGGGGAAATTAAGCCCAGGTAACACAAACCCGCTTCAGTTTTCTGTCTATGGCCCAGGGCCTCGGACCACCCAGGCCCTTGATTCTGCCCTGAGTCCCCTCCTCCGAGGCCATGGACCCCTTCCTCAGCTTCCCACATCGGCAGTGGGCCAGGCAGGGGCACAAAAACAGGGTGTCCATCCAGGGAAGTTTTCTGCTTGCTCGGTGGATTCATTCTCCAGCCTCAGTTTACCCCTAGAATATGCGGGTAGGGTAATCTCGCAGACACATGTCAGAGCCCTTGCTTCCCACAAGGCCTGGGGAAGAGGGTGGGACTGAGGGGGCAGCTGCCATCCGCCTAGGGGGAAAGCCGGGGAGTGAGGCGAGGCCAGCATCCCACAGGGTGGCCACTGCTGCTCTTATTAACCCTGACTTCCTCCATCCAAGGCCCGGAGAAAAAGAGCCCATGGCTCTGGCTACAGCCCCAGCCTCCCTCCCCACCCCACTTTCCCGCCCTGCCTGGATGCACCTTAGAAATTCCGGTTCATGCTTCAAGAGCTGCAAGACCCCTGCGCGTCATTCATCACAGTTGAGCTGAGCACCTGCTGTACGTCCGGCCCTGTTCCCACTGTCCTGCCCAGCCTGGAAGGGCAGCCGAGTCCCTGCTCTCACAGCATGGACCCCTCGGGGCTCTTCAGTGGGGGTCCGGGAGAACTTCTAGAACCCTGGGAATGGCCAGCAAAACGGCCCAGCCACTGTGCTCTTCCTGGTGGTCTGTCAAGGAGTCCAGGCCACAGAGTGGGCCATGCCGGGGGGTCCACAGCGTTTCCTGAATGCCGGCTCCCCGGCACCACCCCTCCTGGCAGCACCAAGCCCCCTGCTGAGGGCATTCTCTGGCCTCTGGGTGCTGAGCTGATCCGGGCTGAGGATAGAGCAGGGCGGGGGCCGGGCGAGAAGGGCGGGGAGACACTCCAGGTGCCGGTCGGGAACCGCCTCTCCAGGCCCCCAGGCCCTCCCGTCTGCCACCCCACCCAGCCAGGCCCTGGATAATATCTAAGACCCGCCACAGCACTGCTGAGCACTTCCCCGTCTATTTATTACCGAACACAGGAATCTGGGAGCCCGCGGAGCGTGAAATTAGGAACAAATGTGGAGGAGGTCTAGACAGGAACTCCTCAGCCGCTCTCGCTCGCGGTGGACGGGGCCCTTGGGCTTCCAGGTACAGAAGCACTTTGTAAGCAGACAAATGTGTTTGTGGAAGAAAAGGCGTGCCGGCTCTCCATAAGCCCTTGACGAGACACCAGGATGGGGAGAGGCCTGCAGGGAGGCAGCAGACACAGGTCCTAAGCCTGGCTTGGCCCTGGGACCCCCGGGGCCAGCCCTCCACTCCTCCAGCCTTGGTTTCCCTGTCTGGGAATGTACAGCACCATCCCCGCATGGCTGCAAAGTCGGCTTGGTCAGCAAGCAGATCCCAGGGCTCCACTAGATCACTGAGGGCTGGCATCGGCGTGTTTACCAGGCGTCCCCACGTTCTGGAGCCTGGTGTGCTCGGAAGTCACTGGACTAGAGGAGCAGTGGCCTGGACAGTGTGGAGGATGCAGGGCTTGGCTTTTCCTTGGCTCCTAAGGGAGCACCAGGCATCTCAGGAGGACCCGGTGGACAGAGGCCTCCGTTAAGCATTGGTGTGTGCCCTTCACCACTCAAAGCACTGGGGCCAGGAGCCGGGGGCACACAAGAAATAGACTGCAGAGGCTTGGCCCTTGCAGTCTCAAGGCAAGGAGAGGTGGGGCAGAACAAGAGGAACAGAGGAAACTAGACGTCTCAAACTAAGTGTGGGACATGTGGTCCAGATGGCAGCCACGTGGGGGCCTCTGCCAGGGGAGGTCGTTGTGGGGAGGGGGCTCTGTTGGGGGGAGGCAGGTGGAGGGCCGGTGTCTGGCTCCGCTGCCAGGTGTTTCCTGCTCCCCGGCCCCGCGCACCACCCCCATTTGGTGTTCATGCGGCAGGAGACAACTGCAGCTCATAAAGCGGCTGGCTCCCTGGCCGGCCTACCCTCCAGGAGACGTGGGGCTGTCAGCGGGGAACTGTGGGCCCCCTCCACAGACTGTAGGGGTGGGGGTGGCATGCACAGAGGGGCCCCATCTCACAGCCTGTCTCTGTAAAAACCAGGGGTGGGGACAGGGAAGCAAAGCCGTTTATAAAGCTTTAAAACCGTTTATGGTCCCAGGGGGCAGATTAACAATTCAGTGCAATCCTAGCCAAATTGTCTTGGCTGGCAGTGCAGGAGGCTTCTAGGAGAGCTGGAGGAGGCGGGCTGTTGCTGGGCCTGCCGTACCTCTCCACTTCCCAGCCTTTGCCTGTGCTGTCCCTCCACCCACTGCCCAGCCCTTCCTCTCCCAGGCCAGCCAGTCCATCCTTCCAGGACAGCTCAGAAGCCTCCTTCTCCAGGAAGCCCCATGTAGTCCCCCCGAGACAATACCCCCATCTCCAGCCCTGAGCCCCAAAACCCTTGGTTGTGTCTTGGGTATGCAGCTGTTCTCAGGACACAGGGGACAGTGGTGTCAGCCCAGGTCCCTCTGAGCTCCCAGGCAAGCATGCTTCCAAGTGTGTGCAACCCCCCTTTAGCACTTTTTGACATTTGTGATCCTTGAAGTTTGTCATGCATTTCAGTCATCCGGGCCCCTGGCAGGCAGGGCTGGTTCGATACAGGCCTAGATCCTTCATACCAGAGCCGGCAGGGAGTGGTTGTCTAACCCCTGCCATGCCCATATTACAGATAAGGAAACTGAGGCCCACAGAGACAACTCTGACCCAGGGTTATTAGCAAGTTTATGGCCGGACCTTCCCCAGCAATCCCCCATCTTGGGCAGGACGGGGGCCCCTCAGGCTCATCTCTTCCATGTCCAGCTGGGCAGAGTGCCCTGGGCACAGGTCTGAAAGGCGATGGTTCAGTGAGAACAACAAGCTGTGTGAGTTGGGCATCTGGCTGAGAACTCACTGTGTAAGTCATGAATGAGTCACCCTCCACCCCCACTCTGCCCTCTGCACTGGCCTCAGCCTCCCTGTCCCAGCACCGGCAGGTCAAGGTTAGAGAAATCTGAGAAGTCTTCCTGGAGGAGGAGGCATGTTCTGGCCCTGATGGCAGGGTGGGCCCTGGAGGGGCAGAGGGGAGGGTATCCTGCAGGTAGGGCACAGCAAGGCAAAGAGGTGGCAGGAGGGTGGGGCCGAGGAAGGCCATGTGGCTCTCAGAGGCTGTTTGGAGTTGACGTGGACAGATGTCAGGCTGGGGCGTGCGCCGAGCTGCCAGTGGCATGCATGTCTGCTGGCTGGGGCTGGCGCCTCTTGCGGGTGTTGCTGCCCCTCGGCATGTGTGTATCTGCAGAGCAAGGCTGAGACGCTCCAGCTGGACAGGGCCGGGTGTCGGAGCTGTGGCTGCTGACAGCCCAGGGCGCCTGGCCTGCGCCGGCACCCTCCCCGTCACGCCAGCAGGCTGCCTGCTGCTGGAGGGGCCCCAAGAGCCGGAGGAACAGGGGCAGTGTGTATCTCAGGCCTGTGGGAGAGCTCTGTGGCCAGCATGGCCAATCCCCAGCGCCCTCCAGGACCTGACAGAGGGTTTAGACCAAAGAGGGACACAAATATTAACAATAGCCATCAGCGCAGCATGACTGCTGTCCGGCAGGATCCTTGATGCTCTCTCCATTTTACAGAGGGGGAACTGAGGCAGAGAGGAGGGGGCAATTGAAGCCCAGCTTACAACTAGCTGAGGCAGAACCAGGCTGGCTCTAGGGGTCCAGATGGGATACTGGGGACTGGCAGGTGCTAAACTTACTGGCAGAGTTTAACACCTGCACGACCTCGCTCGACTTCTCCAAGCTTAATGAGCTCCCACTCTGAGGAGGTGGGACTGCATTTCTCTTTTTGGGGTGCAAAGAGCAGGCAGCAGAGCAGACCCCAGGCCGCCCCCCACCCACCCATCTCCAGGGTACTGTGGGAGGGCAAAGCAGGTACGGGAAGTCACTGCAGATCTGGGGAGGGAACTGGACCCCGTGAGGCAGGCCCACAGCCTGGTTTTCCCCGGGTACCCTGTCCTTCCCTCCCACAGACAGGCTCCTCTGGCTCTGCGTGCACATAGCTGAACATGCCTCCTAGGCTGCTTCCTGAACACCCTGTCTCTAAACTTTCAGTCAAGTGGCCAGCAGGGACTGGCCAGTGTCCAGGTCCCAATTCCATTTCCTGGGAGAAAGAAGAGCATCAGCTCAGCCTGCGGTACACATGTACCCTGACCTCAGCAGGCTGTCTCCAGAGGGGATGGCATCAGGGGTACGAATGTGGCTTTGGTGGCAGGTCAGCCTGCACCTTTGGCAGAGCTGGTGGGCCAGCTGGCCTCGACCGCCCCAGGGGCTAAGGTGGGTTGGAGCTGCCTGGCAGGGCGCCCAAGAATGTGGGGGTCCCCGGGCTCCTGCTCTATGTGGGCTGCGTTGTGTCTTCCCGACACAGGCCCTGTCGGTCAGCTGTCTGGATCTGCCTGTCTGCACCTCTGTCTGAACTTGGAGCTGTCTGTGAGTTTGTGTCTCACTGTCTCGTTGCTCTGGGTCTGCCCAGATCTGCCTTTCTGCCCTCTGTCTGGGGCTGGGTTGCTGTCCCAGCCTTGCCTCTGATACACAGCATTGCCTGGGCAGGACTGTCCATGTCAGTGCACGTCCATGTCTCCCTCCCAGGCCACTTGACCCTCCCTGGTCTGGCTGTAGCATCTACCGGGAATCCACTATGCCTACAACTTGGCCACATACCTTCCCAGCACCCCTGCTCCCAGAACAGGGCCATAGTAGCCCCTCACTCCCGACTCACAGACTGCCCAGATCTTGAGTCTCCGAACACAAATCCTGTCTGTCAGTTATTCACAAACATTCCTGGAAGAGGAAAAATTGGCCTAAATTCCAGCAAGTCTTTGGCAGTGTTTATCAAAACTTTAGAAATGTGCGTACCACAAAGCCCGTCACTGCACATTCCTGCAACTGCAAAAACTGGGAAGTAACACAGATGCCTACCCACAGGGCCTGCTGACTAAGCTGGGCTCCCCCGCACCATGGAGCACCATGCAGCTGTGAAAAGGAGTGAGGGGCCTGCTGGCCCTGGCTCTGCGGGGTCCCTGCGGATGTTGGGTGCCTCCAGGGAATATGTGGTACACTCAGGGGTAGGCTGCAAGGGGGAAACAAGGAAGGTGCCAAAGGTGCATGGAGGATGCCAGGTTTGTTTAAAAGGGGAAGGAAATATATATTTGCTAGATTTTTAGAAAGATGGGATAGAAGGATAAACCGAAAACCGAGTAAAATTGTTCCCTCTGGGGTGGAGGGGATGGGGGTGGGAGTGGAAGCAAGCTCCTCTGGATGCGCCTTGTTTTATGCTTTTGACTTTGGAAATGAATATTTTCTACAATTGAAAAGCAAAGAAATGTAAATCAAAAACTTTTTAAAGGTAAGAACTAATTGGAATAAATGAACCTGAGTATCAAGTTGGTGGAGAAATCATACTAAAAATTATTCCTTATGACTTCGGAACAGTCACTTGGAGGGATGAGAACTGAGGGGACATGAACAAAAAGAACAACAAATATCAAATTCCACTCAGTAGACTTGTTAGTAAAAACATTGGTAATGTTACTTAAATTATTATATATAATGGGAAACAAGCAAATAAGGAATAAAATACGTTATTAAAAAGATTTTCACTGTGAATGACATTTCAGATTTTAACAAGGAAAACCCTGTAATCTCTAATTTTAAGTGGAAATAGCAGTATAAGCTCAGATCTTTTTTTCTCTTCCTAAAAAAATTTTTTTTAAGTATTCCAAAGCTCTGGGCACTGGGAAAAGTCTAGAGCCAATGGACACCCAGTGGCAGTTAGCGCCCAAGTGCCCAGACTATGTTCTCTACACAAACTACCCACTAAGAGACCTAGGATGCCCCAGGTCTGGGGCGAGATCCAGGATATCTTGTACCTTAAAGCAAAATGCCACCAGGGATTAGTGGGGGTCTCATCAAAATGACAGGACAGCCAACTTGATGGGGCCCCCAATCCCATGTTCCCAGTGGGATCCATCATCAGAAGGAATAATGAACACGTTAGATGTATGAAAGTCAGTGAGGTCACAGTGCCACTCTGAAACAGTCACCAAGCTCGTGGAGCACCATCTTATTCTGGAAAGAGGAAAGTGGTAAAGATAAGAACTGAGCATCCACACCTTTCCTCTGCAGACTGTATTTTAGGATAACCCATAGGGAACAGGGAAGGTTCTTTGGAGAAGAACCAGAGCTAATAAATGCAGGAGAAATGAGAGTCATGATAGAAAAGTCACGATTTGCAACCCCTAATGAAATAATGGATGTAGGTAACTCACAGCTGCTAGAACGATGGGATAGAAGGCCAAGGGGGACGTCACAATGGAAGAACTGGCTGGAAGGAGCCAGCCACTGCTTCGTCTCAGCATCCCAGGCGGTCCCGGGCCCTGAGAGCCATGCTGCGGGAAGCCAGATGAGAGGACACAACAGTGATAGAGGAACATGCTCACGCTGCTCGAGGAAGCCAGCCAGCTCTAGTACGTGGAAAATTCTGTAAGATAAATGGCCCAGTCTCTTCTATAAACAACATGGGGTGTGGGGAGAGAACAGGACCCTCCCTGAGTCAGAAGAGCCAGACGCAATGGGATCCTGATTTGAACAAACCAACTGTAAAAAAACACTTTGGAGATGATTGGGGAAAGCTAAACATAGAGTGCACATTTTTTAAAAAGTCCTCATCTGTCAGATTTTGCAGTGAAGTATTTATGAGTAAATGGATATGCTCTGGGATCTCTAATGCCTGTACTCAATTGCCCCCCACACTATCCCTCTGCAAGATAAAATGAGGCATGGGAAACTGCATTGGCTGGTTTGTGAGAGATGGTTCCTAGCCATCCGGGAACTTCGCAAGCCAGTTCTTGGACCTCGGTGACTTGAACCGGGCCATAGTGAGAATATTTATGCCAGGGAATCAGCAAATGCTACAAGTCGGGGTTCTTTTATTCTGAGAACTGGTTTATCAGCAGTGGCTGGACAGATGGAAAAGCTAACAAGAATGCAGCTGGGGATGGCTTGGTTCATAGTCCCTACTTCTGTTTGACATATTCTGTAAGAAGGGGTTTACAAAGGGCATGTCCTTAGGCCTAGAAATCCCACTTCTGAGAATTTATCCTGGAAACGTAATTGAAGTAGGGCCCTCCAGCTCAAGTGGCTCCAATTACTTAGCTGTGGAAACACTTACTGAAACATCCGCTTAAGATATTTTTTAATGTGAACAACCTAAATATCAAAAAGGAGTTGAGTTTCACTTTTGAAAGATGAAGTTATGGAGATGGTTGTACCAATAGTGTGACTATGCTTAACACTACCTAGCTGTACACTTAAAAAATGTCTAAGACAGCAACATTTACACTATGTGTATTTTACCACAATGAAAATTTTTAAAGAAAAGGGATCGGCCATGTTATACAATGGAATAGGGCTGAAAGTTATGTTGCAGAATAAAATGGAATGACCTGGAAAAATGAAGATGATTTTGGTAGGTGAAAAAGCACGTTACAGAACCATACATTCAGCTTGATGGCACTTGAGGAGATTTTAAAACGCAGGAGCTTGTAGAGCCCAGCTGGACGTGCTGCGCCGAGAGCTGAAGTACACGCTGGTGGAATGGCCACCAGATCCCATGGGCGAGGTGGGGGGTGTTATTGGCCATCACCCTCCACAGATGCGGAAGCGGGTCGGGAGAGGGAGAGGCAGGATGGGCCCGGGTCTCCTCCTGCCGCACCCCGGGGTCCAGCCTTGCCTCCTGTGTGCACGTGCTGGGGTGTTTTATTTTCCCTTTGGACTTACTGTCTCCACTTTCTAAACTAGAATAGTTTACTTTGGAAATGAGGAGGCGATGGTGTGGTAAGGCTGGTGGCGTGTGTTGCAGGCTGTTGATGGAGAAGGGGGCGAATGACAGCCGGGACCGTGGTCATCACTGGGGGCATCTTGGCGACAGTGATTCTGCTCTGTATCATTGCTGTTCTGTGCTACTGCCGGCTCCAGGTACACCCAGGGATGGGGCGGGGGCCGGCGGGGGGCGGGGGGTGGCAGGGAGGGAGCCCTCACGAGGCCTGGGGCCCAGCAAGCGGGAAGAGTCGGGTCTCCATGAAGGTGCAAAGCCGGCAGCCCTGGCCCAGGCTCCACTTGTGGGGCCGCCTGATGACGGCTTCATGGCTTGCCCACCAGGGCTTGCAGGTGCCCTGCAAGGTGCAGCCACTGAGGCTCAGAGAGGGTAGGGCACTTAGCAAATGGCACACAGCTGCCAATCTGGAGAGCGGAGGTGAACACTTGGGCCATGCTACTGCACCACCTGATACTGTCCCTCCCCGACCCACACTCCATGTCTTCCTGAGAGGGAGGAAGCCATATATGCAGAGCAAGGCTGCACAGTCCAGGACTCATGAACTAGATCGGGGCCAGACTGCTTGGGCTCGTACCCCAGCTCTGCCGCTTCCAGGTTGCCAGACTTCTCTGTGCCTCAGTTTCCCCACCTGCAAAATGGAGGTGACCATTGCATCTGCCTCTGGTCACTGTAGGCACCAAATAAGCAAGTCCCTCCTTGCAGAACGTTTAACAGGGTGCCTGGAGGAGTGAGGGCCGTGAGTGGTGGTGAAAACAGGCTGTCTGAGCTGCACTCCGGCCCGAGTCCAGCTGACTTCCTGCGCACGCGGTGTGGGGGGTGGGAGCCGGCAGTCACCAGCCCTCTGCCTGCAGTACTACTGCTGCAAGAAGGACGAGTCGGAGGAGGACGAGGAGGAGCCCGACTTCGCCGTGCACTCTCACCTGCCGCCGCTGCTCTCCAGCCGCAGCCTCGTGCTGACCAACGGGCCTGCCCTCTACCCTACCGCCTCCACCTCCTTCAGCCGGAGGTCCCCGCAGGCCCGCACCCTCTGCCGCAGCTGCTCCCACTACGAGCCCCCAGCCTTCTTCCTGCAGGAGCCCGAGGACGAGGGCGTGCGCAACGGCGGGGAGCGCATTGCCTACCGGAGCATCGGCCAGGAGGACGTGGAGCTGCCACCCGGGGACTCCGAGGGCCTGCAGGCGCTCAACCCCAGCCGCCTCTCCGCCTTGCGAGAGGCCTTCTCCCGGAGCCACAGCATCAGCACGGACGTCTGAGCCACCCGCTCTGGCTCTGACAAGTCCTGGGACCATGGTGGGGTCTCAGGGACACACCAGCCTGGCCCCAGACCTGCGCTGGGGCTAAGCCCGGCCTTCCTCTAGTCAATCCCTGTCATCTCGAGGCTCCATCGGGGAACTCCGGGGCTCACTGCAAGGATAAGGCCCAGGGAACCAAGCGTGGCCACTGGGGGTAGGAGGGTCCGGCCTGGGGCTGGAAGGCCTGCATGGTGCGGGCACAGGTGAACCGTGGCATCCAGGTGGCCGACTGCCTCTGGAGGCAGGGCTCTGGTTAGGGAGGGGGTAGTGGAAAGCAGCCTCCATCTCAGCCCTGGTAAGTCAGGCATCTCGGGCGCATGGCTGACAGCATCACGTCCCCCAGGGCTCAGCATACCAGCCTGTTCAAGGAAGGGGTAGCGGCCGTGATGCTAGGGACCCTGCAGCCCAAGCTTTCCCTGATGGAGGTGTTCTGTCCCTTCCCTCCCCTCTCACACACACACCCCTGGCTTCAAGGCCCATTCAGCTGAGACACTGGTTGGGCTGGCCCCCCCGCAGGTCTCCGCAGAAGGGGGAGGTCCATGGGTGTCCAGGCCCTTGGGATACGCGGCCCTGACTGGCTTTTTGGTGAAAGAGGGAAGCCCAGAGGAAGGGAGCAGCCACGTGCTCACCACCTGCCTCAGGAGTGTCCACGCTAAATGCACAGCCCACTCTTCAGGCCCCACAAGTTAGGGCCTCCTGCCCCTGGGCCTCAGCCTCCGGAAGCCCTCCTAGCTCTGGTCCCTAGAGAAGGCAGACCTAAGCTTTCCCACCTGCCCCACATTTCTCAGGCGGACCTGGAAGCAAGGCCCCTGGCCACCCCTCCCCTGTCCAGCTCCATGTGACAATCCCAGCTGAGCCCACTCTCCTCCAAGTGCCCAGTGGGGGGTTTTCCCTGGGAACCCAATCTCCAACCCCTTCTCTCCAGCTGGGGAATTGATGCCCAATGGCCACTGCAGAGAAATGCCCCAAGCCGAGGGGCACCTGCCATGGGAATTCAGCTCCCACATGCAATCAGAGGCATGATTTCCTGCCTGCAGGCCCCAGGGCCCCTGTCCTCCCTGGGACCCCTCTGCCCTGGGCCGGCTGGGGAGCGCCCCCAGGTTAGGTAGCCCCTCTCTGCCCAGGGCGTCGGACCAAGCTCCCCAGCTAAGCCAGCTTCCTTGCAAACAAACCAGTGCGGGGCCCTGAGCCACAGAGCCTGAGCACCGGCTTCCTGCTGAAAGTGCCAGAGAGTTGAGCCAAGTCAGCGAAGCCTGACCATGTTCACCATCTCAGTTGTTTTCTCCCCCCTCTCTGGCGTCTCAGTTCGGACCTGCTAATGGCTCCACCCCAGCTTCCCAAAGCCCCGCCTCCCCTTCCTTTCTGAAGCCCTGAGCTTGTTTCTGATGCTTATCTTGCGGGGTGGGCTGGGGAGGGGGGCGGGGGTCAGGGGCTGGGAGGTGGCACTTTCCTGTGGCTATTCTGTCCCGGTTTCCTATTTCCTCTTCTGATCTCTACCCTCTGTATAGATTGATACCAGTTTGAAATGAAATATGCACTCACCCACATGTGTTCACTCTGCAGCACTGTGGGGGCTTGCGGGGGGCTCCAGTGCCACCATGCTGCTGGCTTCAGTGGGCCCAGAATTCCAGGCCAGCCCAGACCCCTCCCCGGAACCTTGGGAGGGGCCGCGTCCAGCCCAGGGTCAGGCACGGAGGGCTGGCCACAGCCAGCCACATTTGTCTCCAGGTTCCCAGGGCGGCTGTGTCAGTCTTCCAAGGCCTGAACTGAGCTCCTGGGGAGCGCTGACAACGCTCTGGGCCCAGTGAGCCTTGGGAGGGAGGGGACTGGGGCACAGTGCTGGGGTGCGCCAGGAAGGCCCGGGGCCTGGGTGACAATGACCATGACTCCCCTCTACTGGTACTGAGAGTAGGTCAGCCCACCTCACGGGCCTCAGTGGACCTGCAGTGTCCCCTCAGTGCCACCCTAATACCATGTGGTGGACCCTTTCTGGTTCTGTTTCTGGGCTCCGCATCCCAGGGAAGCAGCCTGCTACCTGTCCCAAAAGAAGACCATCCCGCAGGCTCGCTGTCCCATGTCAGGGGGACACCCGTGTCCTCTCCCTCTCCACGGCAACCAGACCAGCTTGCTTCTGCGTCCTCCGCAGCCCCACTGTCTCCAGGCTGTGTGCACGCTGTTTCCTCTTCTACACTGGTCCCCCACTTCACCCAGGAGAAGCACTCGTCACCTCTCCCAGGAAGCCCTCCTGTGTCCCTGCACCCACAAATCTACATTAAGTAGCTCTTAATGAGGTCCAGAAACAGTAGTTCCTGATAGAGTGCGCAGTGTGTGACCCCCAGCCTGCCGCTGCCCCACCTGCCTTATCTCTTCTCTTCTTCCCAACATCCTGAGGTGGGTGCCTTTCTCCTGAGGTTCAGGTTACGGAGTTCCCACCAGGGCCCCCATGTCCTGCAGGCCCCTGTGTTCTAGGTGTGAGACCCACTCAGTTCTGACGCCAATCCGCCCGACCCCCTCCCTGCAGGCTCCCCTACCTTCTGTCTGCTTTCTCCTGGCGTCATTTCCTCAGGCAGATGCTGCAGCCTATGCCCCCGGCCCAGCCCGAGGCCACAGCAAATCTTCCTGAGTGTGTACACTGGACACCTGGCTCTGGAAGCCTCACGGCCAGTCCTCCCACCAGAGCCACGGGGAGTCCACAATGCCGCCATAAACACGACCACTTTATTGACATACAGAGGAGTACTGACGGCCACAGTACATCCAAGTGTATCGTGAGAAAGAGCGCCTCTCCTCCGGACGTAAAGTGCAGTGGGTCTCTCCGTGGGCCAGCTTCGTGTAAGGGAGGCGAGTAGACGCTAAGTCGTGACATACACATTGCTCTGAAAGGGGTGCATCTAGAGAGGGCCGGGACCCGAGGCAGCACCCAGGTCTCCCTGGCTGCCCCCTTGCCCATCCCCCTGGTGGCAGAGCTCTGGAGCGGGAGGCATCCAGGGCCCAAACAGGCCAGGGCGGCCAGGCGCTGGGGCTGGAACCACAGGCACGCCTTCCTCACAGCTCTGAGAACCACTTCCCAGGCAGGGCCCACAGAGGCTCGTGGGGCTCTCCCTCCCAGGGAGAGCCGAGGCTCAGTGTCACGTCTTCACAGCCTGGGCGCCCTGCGGGAAGGCTGTGCATGGCAGGGCCCAGAGGCTGCGGTGGGTCTCTGAGGGACGTCAGCTCAGGCCTAGGAGTGGGGGGGCCTGCAGGAACGGCAGCACGCCTTGCTGTAGTACCAGTGGCCACAGAGGTTCACCTTGATGGCCAGGGCGCAGTTGGTGCCTGGCTGGTCCTGGCAGCTGTCGTCTGGGGAAAGGACATGGTGGGCACATGGGGCATCGGCAGGCAGCCAAGGGGCGAAAACTCGACAGGACAGGATCCCCGCCTCACCCCACCTGCTGCCTCCTCTGCTCGACTGCAGGAGCTTGGTCTGCACCAGGGTGGCCCTGAGGACAGGTGACCCCTACATCCCCATCCCATGGGCAGGGACAGTGGGCCTCCCACCCCACTACAGCCACTTGCACCCCATTTCTCTGCCTCCCCTTTCCTGCCTCTGATCCTGCCCCAGGGATAGCACCAACACACCCAGTAGTTTCATCTGTGTAAGGGGAGGGTGATGCCCCGGGCCAGGGTTTGGAGGAGCCCCCAAGGAGCCCGAACATCTCTGGGAAGCCCACAGGTGCCCCTCAGTAGATCCAACATAGAGTTCATCCCCTGCCTCTGGTGCGCCTTCAGAGCCCAGCCCCCTCATCCATCTTCTAGGTGCCCGATGCCCAGATGCCGCACCAGCCCCTCGCTCCCCACCTCCTGTGTGCCCGGCACTGGAGCCTCCTGGGGTCCCAGCCCCGCCCACAGGGGCCCTCCCATCTTCTGAAGCCAGATGCCCTTCCCAACGTGCAGATCTTGGCATGGGGACCCAAGTGCCAGGCAGGCCTCACATGCTGCCTTCCCACCCTCGCCTTGCACACAGGCCCAGCCATTCCGGGGTGGACTTTTGCCGTGACGTGCCTCGGGAGCCACAGACCCTCCTGGTTTCCTGGCTGACGCCTGCTCATTCTTCAGGCCCTGGCTCTGCCCACACCTCCACAGGAAGCCCCTGCCCGGCCCTGAGCTCCTCCTCCTCACCTGGGGGCTCTGTGGGGCAGGGCTGCAGGTCACAGGCCTGCCTGACAACAGGCCTCACCAGTGGGTCGCAGCCTCGGACGATGTCGGTCCCCTGGTAGCATTTCACATCTCGCATCCGGACGCCCACCCCGCAGGTCTTGGTGCACTGATGGGAGACACAGCATGGCTAAGGGCCCCACGGTGGGGCGGGGCTTCCAGCCCTGAAGGGGGGGCCTCAGCCCGCTCGCCCACCTGCTGAGTCTCAACCGACACGGGACACACAGAAGCTCGAGGTGATGAGGGAGGAATGGGCACTGCCCGGCACTCAGGACACCCCATTTCCCCACCTGTGCAGTGAAGGGTGCCCCCCTCCTCTCTCCACTGTGTCCCTGGTGGGTCCTTCAGTTTTAGCCCTCCTGGGGCCTGTGCTACAGAACTCTCAGGACACGGGGTAGCCGTGCGGGGGCGGTGGCTGGGGGAGCACTGGTTTCCCACTCCAGTAAAAAGCTGCATTTATTGTGGGCCAGTTCAACACACCTTCCAAAGCTACACCCGCCATCCAAGACACTCCATCCAGATGTTCCCCTCGGAAAACCCCACTGAGCTGCCAGGGACTGCTGCTGACCCCAGTTACCCACTGTCCTCCTGCCAAGATCCTGCAGGTGGTGACTGCCTCTCCCTCCCTCCGATGTGGGTGATCCCACGTCACCCAGGCCCATCGGGACCTGGGCCCTCAGTTCCATGAGGTGGGCAGGGTGGGAGGCCCAGCCTCAGATTCTGTGTGCAGAGACGTGATGCAGACGGCAGGGGGAGTCCCCCCACTCCCAGCCTTGGGGACCCAGCCCAGAGGCAGTGACAGGCCAGCTTGGTACGAGCGCAGAGGACAATCAGCCTTGGGTGGACGCCTAGGAGCTCTGGCTGTGCTCCTGGAGGGAACCCACTGCCCTGTCCCCGGGGGCTGGGTGGGCAGCTGGGAAGAGTGAACTCTTACTGAGCCTGAACCCTGTGGAGGGGCAGCCGGGAGACGACAAGGTGTTGCTTCAACAGGGACAGAATGACGGAGGGCGACACGCAGCCCGCCTGTGCCAGCCCCCTCTCGCCCACTCGCCATCATCGGGGCGGCACGGGCCTCCCTCCCGATGCTCCAGGCTGTTCTTCTGGGGCCAGCTCCTGCTTCACAGCTCCCCTCCCTCCCACAGCTCCATGGCCAGCACAAAACCTGCCTCTAGAAAGTCCTGGGCCTGCCCACAGTGGCTCTCCCACATTCTGAGGCTGGAGGCACTTTCCAAGGTGCAGGTCTAAGCCTGGCTCCTGGGCGCCTGGAGCCCCAGCCAGGTCTCCCCTGCCACCCTTCCCACCCCCACCTCCCAGCCGACGCCCCGGACAGTCCAGCTCACGCAGCCTGGCCACAGCGGCACTGGCCCAACCCCTGTCCTCCACCCCTACCCACCCAGTGATGCTCAAAGACCACTGTGGGACCCCCACTTTCCCCCTCCTGAAAGCTGATGGCGTCGCTGAGAGGGCGGGAGTGGCGCTGCTACTAAGGCATCTTGGGAGAGGGTGCAGATCACGAGTGTGGAAGTCTGCCTGTGGCTGCCTCAGTGCTGCTGGGGGGCTCAGGGATGCCTACAAGCCCCCAGGGCCTGGAATCACACCCCTCCACGGAGGGGGACGGAAGAGAAAACTGCAGAAGTGAAACAGCCTGCCTTGCTGTGCCAGAGAACCGAGGTGCGGGTGGGGGCTGCCCGCCCTGCCTCCCCATCTGTGAAACGGGAGCTGCCCATCACTGGCAGGCCAGCCCCAAGCACCTTGGGGGCCCTCTGCCGTGGTTTGCTGGAGTGGCAGGGTTCAGGGGCTCCCTTCATTTTACAGATTCCTCAGCCTGCCTGGGGCAAGGGACAGACTTGGGCCCCAATGTCTGCCACACCCCGATAACTGCAGGACCCCAGGTGGGTCAGATACATCTCTGACCTTCAGATTCTACTGCGAAACAGGGAGAAGAGCACCCCACCCCCACCGTGCTGCCGTTGGGAGGAGGCAAGGAGGCCCCTGGCAAAGTGCCTGGCCCCCGCCTGCGCCCATGGGCCTCTGGGGTAAGGGCTCTGCTCCTGGCCGCGCAGACAAGACCCCAGCTCTGTGCCACCAACCCCCTGAGGCCGAGGAGCCCGCAGACCCGCTGAGGGGCCAGGCCTGTGTCAGGAGAGCGGCTGCCATTCCTCTGGTTCCCTCTGTCACCCGTGTGTGCGTCCAGCCATCCCTCTGCATCCCTACTCCTGTGTCCCTGCTGTGACTCTGGCCCTCAGGGCCAGGCCCTGTCTGACGTAGTCCTGCACACTCCCAGTACCCACCTGGGATCGGTCTGCCCTGTGGTGGATGTCAGGCACACATGCTGTGAAACACATGACTGGAAGGCTATTGCAAAATCGTAAGTGATCCGGTCAAAAAAGGCCCAGTACGAGCCCTACAGGGGTCCCAGAGGTGAGATCCGAGAAGGCTTCCTGGAGGAGGTGGCTCACTAGCTGATTTGGTAGAGGTGAGGAGCTCTCCCAGAACAGAAAGCCCTGGTGGAGGCTGAGACAGGGGACATGAGGGGCACAAGGGGCAGGAGGGGAAGTGCCGTGGCCTCGGGCAACCTCAGAGGGGGCCAGCAGGGCACTCACCTCGGACCACGGGCTGGTGTACCACTTGAAGCAGGGCCTCTCGAAGCATGTGCTTTCCTCAGGGGGCTTCTTGGCCAGGCCGCACTCGGGGCCGCTGCGTGTCTGTGGCTTCCCATTGGCTAGCTCCATGCACAGGACCAGCCTCTTCTTCACCCCGCGGCCACATGTGGTATTGCACTGAGGCCAGGGGACAGATGGAGCCGGGTCAGCTGCCAGGGGCCCCGAGGACCAGAACACGGGGCGCACAGCAACGCCAGCGGTAACAGTGGCTTAGTCATTAGCAATTGGGCGAAAATGCTCAGATCAATGGCAGATTGGCTGAGAACTCCGGGTCGATAACCATTTGGCCCAAAACAGATTTGATGAAAAGCAATTTAACACAAAACCATCTGTATCGAAACAAAACGGTCAATGACAATTTGGTCCCAGATGATTTGGCTTAATAGTGATCTGCCTGAAAGGACTGATTGAAAGCAATGTGGTCGAGAGCAATTCATCTGAAAGGGCGAGTTGGTGACTATGACAGGTCGGTGGGGAGGACAAGGTGGTCTTGAGAACAAACTGCTGTGCAGGACCATGGGCCAAAGCAAGTGCAGCCCGGGTGACCCCCGTCCCCGACTTTGCACAGACCAGGACATGGGAAGGCTGGGGCTGCAGCTGGGGAAGCATCAGCTCTGCATCTTTGAGCATTTGCCTGTTTACATTTGGGAAGTTCTAAGGGGTTTGCATACTTTTTGGCCTTTTCTATTTCAAATTAATTTTTAGTGAATTGTGCCATCATCATTCACAATTATTTCTCATTTGACCGATCTGTCACTCAGGACCCTTGGCTGTCAGCCAAATGCTCTCCCTGCAGAGGGAGACCTGCCGGGTTTGCTGGGCACACTCACCCGCTCCCAGTCCTGGGCCAGCCAGTGGGCAGGGCAGTTCTTGTCCCCACAGGGGTGGATGGCCAGAGGCTTGGCGTCGGTCTGGCACTGGGACTCGGGCACCACCCGTCCATCACTGGTCTTGCAGTACACGTGTCTGATGGTGCGGCCCTGACCACAGCTGCCACTGCACTGCAGGGGGATGCCAGGGTTAGAGCCCCCTCCCAGGTCCCCGACAGCATCTTCTGGGGCAGTGTGCGGAGGGGTTGCCATGGTAACCCCTTTTTAAATAACATTTTCTGTTCTAATTACAGAAATATTTCACGCTTGGTGAAAAACACACAGAGAAGCCCGCCCAAAACACCTGCAAAGGGCCTCTGTGCACACAGCACCCAGGAGCCTGCTGAGTGTCTCATGGACACCAGGGTCAGAGACGGGAGACAGACAGGGACGTGATAAATGGGGATTGTGATGTGGCTGTTTGTTTCTGGATAAACGCTTTGATTCCTCATAATAATGAGAAGAACGCCAGTCAGGTATCCTTCCCCCACACCCGCCTTCCAGGAGAACGGGGAAACCGAGGCACAGCAAGGTGCATCGCCAGGACCCTCTCTCACTAGCCTTCAGCCCTGACCCCACCACGACACACCCCGGGCCTGCCTCACCGGCCCCCAGTCAGAGACGGTCCACTGGCGGTCGCAGGGGGGCCCTGTGCAGTCCTTCTCCCCCACGGGCCTGGTGTTGGGGTCACACAGCCTCTCATCCTCTGAGCAGCGGATATCCCTGGTCACCACGCTGTGCTCTCTGCACTTGGCCGTGCACTGTGAGGAAGCCGGGGCGGGGACTCAGGACGGCCCCAGGTGCGCAGACCCTCAGCCCCCCACGGGGGCAGGCCGTGTGCGCGCTCACCTCCGACCACGCGGACATCTCCCACTGCGGCCCGCAGGCCGGGCTGTGGCATATCTTGCGCTCCTCGGGCCGCACGGCCTCGGCCGCCTCGCACAGGTCGCTATACACAGAGCTGTCGAAGCCGGGCGACAGCATCTTCCAGCAGCGCACGATGCGGGACTGGTAGCCCTCGCCACAGGTGCGCGAGCACTCACTCCAGCTGCTCGTCTCCCACCTGCCTCGCGAGGGTTCGGCCGTCAGCCACCTCACCTCCCTTCTGGCCAGGGCCCCAGGCAACCCACACCACTCCCCATGGTCCAGATGTCCGACAGGCCAAGCCAGACAGGAAGCTGGGGAGGCCCCCAGCGAGGCTACTGCTGCGGTGACCGCGCTTTTAGGGAACGCCTAGGCAGGGGGCAGGGGGACACCCATGCCTGGCTGGCACGCAGAGTGTGTGCTCAGCCTGCCTGCCCAGGAGCCAGCGCGGCCTCCACCCTCTCTCACTGCCAGACCCACCCGCCGGGCCTTCCCTGGAGCGGCTGGAATTCGGGGAACTAGTCACCGCCTTGCTGCTCTTGCTGTCCCCACCGCCGCGGGGGCTTGGAGGGGAAGGGCAGGCCCCAGGGCCACTCGCCCAGCTTCTCAGAAAGAAGTAGGGGGATGGAGGAGGTCAGAAGGAAAGAGGTGCTTAGCTGCGTCACAGAGCAGGACCCCTCCTCCCTGAGTAACGGGAGGTCCGGCAACCTCAGGCTCATCTGCAGAAGCCGCGCCCTGAAGGTGCTGGAAGGAGGATACACTTAGGGCACCGTCTCTGGCCATCTGTGAGGCAGGATAGGAGGCTGGGGGGTCTAGAAAGACAGGGCCTCCCCTACTCCCAGGGATAGTTGGTCAGCTTGGAATTTCAGGAATAATCTCTTTTGGCCCATAAAATTCTAAGATGAACCAAGTAGGCCTAGGGAGCTAAGGCATGGCTACAGTGCAGAGCAATGTTTAGGGCGGTTTCTTGATCTGCAGAAGGAGGCATAGATGGAGCGCCCATGGTGTGAGTGCCGTGACAGTGTACTTACTGCAAAGCATGAGAAGTCGTGGGAGGACGGACTCTGGCCCCACCCACGAAGCCCCGCTGAAGGAGCAGGATGCTACCCCGCGCTGTCCCTCCAGGCAGAGGCAAAGCAGCGCCCGTCACCCCCACACATCCCTCCCTGGCGCACGGGGAGGCCGGTACCTGGGCTGGCACTCCCTCCCAGCACAGAACTCCTGGACAGGTTCAGGACGGGTCAGGACATCACAGTAGCTGTCATCCACCTCGATGCCATCATAGCGAACACACAGGGCAAAGGTTGACATAACCCCTGCGTTCAGGACAAGGGAAAGGCCTGTGAGCCACGGCTGAGTGCCCTGGAGACCAGAAGACAAGCCATGTGACCACGGGCACGTCATCCGCCCTCTCAGAGCTTCCTGGTTTAAAGCAGGGATCATGACAGTAACCAGCTTACAGACTGTGTGCAGGACTCATTGAGGACCGCTCTGGGGATCTGAATCTCCCTCCCTGTGTCCCAGGGTCCGACTCCTCTCTTGGCACACCCCCCGCCAGCCCCATCCAGGCTGGGCACCCAGTTCATATGTCACAAACCCTGAGCTTTGAATAAATTCAAATTGACCCTTACAGAGTCTCTGAGACAAATACAGCCAGGTGTCATTAATTTTCTTCATTCAGCAAGTACTCATCCGAGGGTGGACGGATGGGCAGCTGGGTGGTTGGATATACATGGATGGATATGGATGGATGGGTGGACAGATGGACAGGCTGGTGGGTGGGTGGATATGGATGGAAAAGCTGACCATTACAGCCCTTCAAGCCCCCCAGATGCTGCATGAGATCTTCAGACACTCCCTGCCTTCCCAGGGCATGCCCCAGCCCATACCAAACTCCTTCTTGAACTTGCCTTAATGATTCCTGGGTATGTTCACATCTCCTGGCTCCCAAGTACTCTATAAATCCCATCAGACGGACAGCGTGCAAATGGCCAGCCCTCCCCTAATACTGTGAATTTCTTGACTCTGCCTCTACCTCCTACCTCTCTGGTCTTCCTGCCCATGCACCCCTGTGCCTGGCCCTGAGCTGGCATGTGGACCAAACTCACTGAGCAGTGGTGGGTCCCTGCCAACAAGCCAGGACAAGTTGTTAGCACTGGTGAAGCGCAGAGTAGGTTTTGTTCTTGCTTTTGCTGTTCTCCGTGTGTGTGTACGTGTGTGTGCGCGCGTGTGTCGGGGGGGGTGGGGGGAGACTCAGGCTTCCTGAACGATGGAGATGAGCCCACCTTGCGAGGTGGCCAGACCCCCAGGAGAAAATCACCTTCCTCATGAATGGAGAGCCCCTTTCACATACCTTCCCTCCCCAGCAGCCACTGCCTCTCCAAGCCCAGCCTTGGACAGAATGAAGCAGCCAGGGAAGCAGCCCACAGGGGGACTTTTCTTTTTTCATAAAGGATGAGGCAGGCCATGGTCACTGGTTTCTCTCTGCCAGTGTGGGGCTGTGTAGCCTGCAGCCCTCTCTGAGCGGGAGGCTGGCTTCCTGGCCAGGTCTTCCCGGAAGGTTCCAGGCCTCAGAGACAGCAGGGAGGTCCAGGGTTGGGGACTGGCAGACCCCCACCAAGTGCCTGATTATGCGTTCACTCCTTGTCATCCAGAGGAAACCCTGAAGGTCTTGATCAAGAGGGACTCGAACTCAAGTCTCAGCCCAGTCTGTCCCCGGTGGGGTGACAGGGACACTGTCATGCTCACCAGGACTCAGCTTGCTCATCCCCAAAATGGGAGCCTCCCAGACACACCGGGAGAGCCGCAGGGCCAACTCTCCGGACACGTGTTACACAGTTGTGAACACAGCGCCTTGCCACCTCCTTAGACATAGAGCCTTCCTTCGAACAAAAGCGAGGAGGGAGCCCAGCGCATGGAGCAGACGGGGTCAGCCTGCTCCGCTCTCGGGACGAGGCTCACGGCCTGCAGCCCCACTCCCCTTGCCACTGCGCCCTGGAGGGGCCCAGGGACAGTTTGAGACCGTGCTGGGGACTCAAGCTCTGAGTCCAAATCGATTCACCCTCACTCCTGCTGCTCCAAAGAGTGACTTTAAGGAAAAGAAAGAAAACATCCCAGTGTAGCTGGGGCTCAGGAGACAGGGGGTTTGTTGCATTGACCTTCAGCCACTTCACACAGGTTCTCCCCACAGCTCAGGACAGGGAGGGGCCCCTGCCATGTGCCTGTGGCACTGCTGGACGTCTGCACACACACATGTGCCACAGGGTCGTGACAGCCACTGCCACCCTGGCTTAGCCTTGGTGCCCTGAAAAATGGAATTTTGAGAGTCCTGGCCACAGGGGAAAGCCAAATGGAAGCACAGAGCACACAGGCAGTGGTAGCAGGGGTACGGGCGGTGGTAGCGGTTCAGCGGGGTCTGACCACTTCTGCCAAGCGCCACTTGGGCCCACCTTGTCGAGCTGTGGCCATGACAGCCCACTTCTCAGTTCGTGGCTGTCCCCACCACCACCTGGAGAGATGCGCATCCCAGCTGACAGGTAGAAAATTGAGGTTTGGAGAGATGAAGTGATTTTCTGAGGGCACATGGCGTGGTCAGTCAGGGTGACTCAGATGCTCCCCACACACCCACAGGGCTTCCCTGCAAACTCAGTCTGTGCCATGTCCTGCTCAGGAGGCTCTTATAACAAGAGGAGGGGTCCTAGCACCCAGCCCCAGAGGGAGAGCTGATTGAGCAGGACATAAGGGCCTGCGGTCATTCAGAGCCCTGCAGGCCCACCTCCCCATACAACATTTGCCATGGTTCCGGTCCTGGGTCTGACATCTGACCTCACAGCAGCCCCCGGGGAGGGGCCAGAGCTGGCATCAGATGGAGCCCCAGTCCCTGGCAGCCGTGGCCTGCGGCTCAGTGTGGTGGCTGCCGGCCACGTGGGAGCACAGACATGAGGTCAAATCCCAGCTCGACACTTTCTAACCACATGTATCTATCCAGACACTGCCACAGGATTTCTGTTCCCATCCAACCTCCCCTGACAAGGTCCTGGAATCTGACCCATTCCCTCCACCACAGATCTCAGGGTCTATTTCCTCCCTCCTACGTTGCTGTAAACAGAAGTCAGATCCTCACCACTGGAGATTTCTCACTTTTAGCCAAAAGAACATTTGTTCTAACAAGACATGCTATGAAGAACAGCAGACGAGGGTGCATCCGGGGGGGGTGGCGCATAGACCCCAGAGGCCGGCCTCACCGCGGTCCAGCAGCTGTGAGCACGAGGACACCGAGAGCCTGGCCACGTCACACTGTGTCCCGCTCGGGCCGGCCCCAGACAAGCACCCTGCAGCCGCCCGCAGCCCAGCCTGCGCCAGAGTGGAGGAGGGCTCGGCAGGCGCTGCCATTGGCCACCCTCCAGTACCTGTGGTGCACGTGGCGCTGCAGGGCTCGTGGGACGAGAGCTTCCACCGGTACATGTCCGCTGGACTCACGCCTTGCTTCCGCGCCTTGGGCCTGCTCCTGAAAGCAGAGCAGAGACCAGGATGAGAAACCGGGGCGCTCGCCGCGGGCTCCGCGTGGGCTTCCGTGGGACGGTGTGTTCCCACCGACAGCGTCCCTGTGCTCAGCCCCCAGCTTTAACCCTCCTGTCACAGTCAGGGCACCACCCACTGTCTAGAGCAGAGACGAGGGCGCCCCCGCGGGAGGCACAGTTCAGGATGGAGCACACGTTCACGCTTCCCCCGCTCCGGGACTCAGGCTGCCGGCACACTGCGCTGTGGCTGTCAGAGCTCCTCCGGGCGTGAGGGTGGCTGGAGAGCCTGGGGCTCACCGACGTCTAATCCCCTCCCTCTGCACACACAGGCTGCTACTGAGCCCAGGCAAGTGGACACCCGCCCACCGCCCCCAGAGAGGACCTCAGAGGTGCTGAGAAGGTGCCAGAACCCTCTTCTGCGGCCCCCCTCAGCTGGGATTCTGCTTGAATGGGGCCACTAACCATTCAGCCTCCAATTATCAAAAATAGAAAAGCTCGGCTGCAGACGGGGGCGTGGCCGCATCCCCTCCAGACGCCTCTGCCCAGGTCTGCGAGGGCTGCTGTGCAGGGAGAGGCAGGCTGGGTGCCGGCCAGCCACCAGCTATGATTCTTGGCCGGAACTCGGGCAGCCAGAGCCAACTATTGTTAGGACTGTTTGCTTCTTTGAACCAGTTGGTGTGCTGGGGCCCCACCTCAGTATCCAATGTGCAGGCTTGTTTTGGACTCAGACTCGGCAGGGGAGGGAAGCGAGGGTCGGGGGGGCACATCTGCTCTGCAGTGCTGCCTGCCTGCACGTGCCTGTGGCCCATGGAGTCCTGTGGCCCCAGAGCCAGAGAAGGGGACGTGTGCCTGGCCTGGCTGACAGCACATCCCGCAGGCCTCAACGCCCCTCTTACTCCAGACACTGCAGCAGGCCCCGAGCAGAGGGGCTGCATGAAAACCACCTGGGCTAATACCCTTTCACGGGGCTTAATCTGGGGCTCATTCACAGGTCCTTGCCTTGAGCCCTACCGTCACCTTGGCTATGGTGATGGGTTAGACAAGGGTACCAGGCACACATTCTAAAAGCTTTCCAATCAATCCTGTGATAGAGACATGGGTGTGGATTCAATGGGGAGGCCACTGTTGGTCACGCTTCCAACTTCTGGAATTTCACGAGTGGACAAGGGCTGCTCTCACATTTCACTTTTGCACGAATGTTGGCCCGAAGGCACAGCACGCTCTGAGAAGCAGGAAATAATCTACCCGCAGACCTAAGTAATGAATTTACTGATGTGGCTACATAAAGCCAGGGAGTGGGGACAGAGGAGCACAGACAGGGAGAAGCAAGCCGAGGGAGGCAAGTGGGGAGGGCAGTGAGCTGGTGGCGAGTTTCAGGGCTGTTCAAAGGGTCTGGGGCCCCTCGCCTGGTGGCTTTACAACCAGGAGCCTGTCCTTTCACCGGTTCAGAAGGGAAAGGAAAGGTCCCCCATCCTTCCTCCTCAAAAAGCCAGAGGAAACCTTAAAATGGGTCCCCCAACCACCCAAGACCCTGTCATCCCAGAACAAAGGGCCCCTAGAAACCTGGGGCAGCATCCAGGGCCCACGGGCAATGCCTTTGGGGAGGAAAACTCTGGAAGCCCACTGCCTAATGCTTGATTCGGAAACCAGTGGATGGTGCTGAGTGGGTCCCCCCGCCCTCCTTTCAACAGCTTTAAATTCTCCCCAGGCGCAAAACTAGAAGGAAGGATCCAACCCATGCCCCAGCCCCCCACCCATGGAGAGGCTGCCCCATCTTTATGTAATTACACACTCCTGCAGCCAGCAGGCAGCGTGACTCACTCTTGATGTGAGAGCAGGCCCGCTTCAAAATAAGCCCACGGATTTTAAACACAAAAGGTGTTTCTGGGGGGGCTGCCTACCCTGCATTCTTACACACCAGCACATGTCCCACACAGCACGTGCAACTCTTGAAAAACCCTGCATATATCTGCACCACAATGCAGCCCCTAGCGGGTTCTGTTCTGGAAGTAGCACCCCAAGGAGAGAGACACCCAGGACCGGCGGAACCATCAGCCCTCCCCCCGCCTCCATCTGGGAGGAAGGTGGTGCCCCTCGCAGCGGGGAGAGTGGGGACTGCTCCCCTGTAGGGACAGCGCCCGGGCTTCGGGATGCCCAGGTCTGCACAAGCAGGGACGGAGAGTCTCTGCCGTGGCTGGGCTTGTATATAAATGAACCAGAAAATTCTCTTCGCTTTTCTCCCCCTCCAGGCCGGGCAAGGGACCCTGAGTCCCTGTGTCTCAGACGCTTGTTCCCAGTGTCTGCGTCTGGTGACCGGGGCCTCCCTTGATTGAGGAGATGATGAAAATAACCTTTCCTCTCTGGGCCGCCCCTTTGATTTCACCCTCTCTCCAGCAGACTTCCTGTGTTTGGACAGCTCGCCGTGGTGTGGCCGTGGTGTGGCTGTTTGGCCGGTGGTTCCCTGTGGCCCCCTTCAGATCTTTATCTCAGGGGCCATCTTTGGTCTCTGCCAGGCAGCATCCTTTGATGGCAGCTGAGGGAGAGAGAGTGACCCCATCTTGCCATGTGGGGACTGTGAGCGCTGACAATCAATTGGATTCCTCCCGCCTACGGGCAAAGGTGCTGGAGAGCCAGTGTCCATGGGGTGCAATTCAGCTGGGATGGAGCTGGAGACGCTCTTCAAAATGTGGCTTAAAGACCCAAAATTGTATGCCATGGCCTGGTCTGGGATCCTTGAAGGCTTTGTGGGCAGGCCCTGAGGCGTCCTCTGACAAGCTCCCCTTGGGCATGGGGAAACTGAGGCCCAGAGCAGGTCGGAGACATGTCCATGTCACATGGGAAGTGGTGGGCAGGGTGGATGGCCACCCACATCTCTGAGGCTCCATCCTGGGCTTCCCCACACTAGCATTTTCCATGAAGTTAGCCAAGTTAAACAGCTGAGCCACCTGATAACCCACCCAGAGAGGGACCTGACCGTCAGGCAGCTGGCCTCCCTCAGCACTTAGTCGTGGGTGCCAGAGCCCCCCAAGAGGCTCAAAGTATTACCGATGGCTTCTATTTAGAGACCTCGGGAGTGCTTCGAGTACAGGATAGAATGGGATCCCCTGGGCAGCCCGGTGGGTAGAAGCGCCAGGGTGAACATACAAAAGCCAGGCCCAGGCCTCAGGAAGGGGCCCAGTCACACACACAAGCACTGGCTGATTCTGAGCCCCAGAGCTTCACCCATGAAGCCCCCTCTGGGACTCGACCTTGCACCCTGAAGCAAAGCCTGTCACCTCCTTCCAGCCCCCACAAGGTCCACTCCCTCCCCGGCTTCTGGGGCTGGGTCAGAGGAGCAGATGGCCCTATGGGCCCTGTGGGAGGAAGGGCAGCCGCAGAAGCGTCCAGAGTCCCGCTCTGTCCACACGTGCAGAGACAGCCACCCAGAGTTGGTCAGAAGGGCCCCCACTGTACCCATGAGCCCCCTTCAGGGTGGCCCATGGGAGCCAGGGCCTCAGGGAACAGCTTGAGAAAGGGGCAGGCACCCTCCTGCAGCTTGGGGGGCCCACTTCACTGCTCTTGGCCCCTAGGGAAGGGTGAGGTCACCCCCAGTCACATCACCTCAGGAGGGGATCCTAAATGTCTCATCAGACCCAGTCCAGGGCCCCCGAGGACACCAGCCCTGCGTCCTCAGCCCTGGCCAGGGTTCCCATCCGAAGCCAAGGGGTTTGCGTGGGTCCTCAAAAAACAAGACAAAGCAAAACTCAGGGCGCCCATTCCTGCCTCCCATCCCCACCCACTCCCGGGGGCTGCTGGGCCTGGTTTGGTCTGTTTAACCCAGTCTTGCTGCCCTGTGAGCTTCTAGGAAGCAGAGCAGGGTACTGCCAGGTGGCTGCTGCCGGCCCAGGGGCTTGTCACCAGGGACTGTCCTCTAGTAGTGATGGTGGCCGGCCCTGACCCACAGAGGCTCCTGGCCTCAGGTCCCTCCAGGTGTCCCCAGCTGTAACTGTCCAGGTGTCCCCGTAACTCCCCAGGTGTCCCCATGACTGCCCAGGTGTCCCCAGCTGTGCCTGCCCAGGGGTCCCCAGGTATGGTCTTGGCCCTGGGGGCCTGGCCCGAGCAGATTCTCACACGGTGCACCCCAGAGGGAGCTCTAGCCTCCACAGCAGAAGGCCCGGTTCCTAATGCCAAGTCTGGGGTCTGGGCCCTGGCTGAGGACCCACCGGACCCTCCCCAGTTTCCCCTCTGACCTGCAGTGAAGGGTGCTGCTGAGACACCCCACATTCAGGGGCGGCCTGGACGCCGGCCTCAGGCCCTACAGTCATACGTGCAATGACTGTCCACACGGAGACTCCAGGGCCCCAAGCCTCCGGGCTCTGTGGCCCTGAGCGTGTTGCTGGCCCCCTCTGAGCCCACATGACCGTCCCTCACCTAAGGGTGGTTGTGATGAGTAAATGTTTCGGCCTGTGTGCAGGGCCTGGCCCCGAGCTTGGCTCAAAAGTGCTCGGAACTGTTGGCTGCCTCCTGCCCTCCTGGCTCAGTCCCATGGGTGGTCACTTGGCACAGGGCCTCAACCCCTGGGCCCAACCTGCACGGGGGGAGGGTGGGGGACCCAGGGCAGGGGTGGCTCTTTCCTGCTTACCTCTGCATCCCTAGCCCTTCCCAGCCAGACCCCCATGGGGAGGCCTCACTTCCCCAGCCGCACTCCTGCAGCCCTGGGACAGGCAGGGGAAGCACCTCCTACCTGACCCTGTGTGTCCTGTTCCCGGCCGAGCTGGGGAGGCTGGCGCTGGCGTTGGGGAAGGGGGCCTCAGAGGAGGTGTTGGCCACTCTGTCACTGCTCAGCTCCAGGTAGGACCCGTTGAGCAGGTAAGCACCGGCTCCCTCCTTTTCCTCAGAGCCCACGTACAGGCTCTCAGGCAGGGAGCTCCTGCGGGAGCCCTGTGCAAAGATGCCATAGCCGGTCTCATTGAGGGGGCTCTCCCTGGAGTCCGAGCCTGCCGCCAGGAGCTGGCCGGAGACGGCATTGGCCGAGAGGAGCTCCTGGGAGGTGAAACGGGCATCGGCCTCTTGATCGTCCTCGTCCCCTCCGAGAGCCATCCCGGTGGCATTCCCGTCTGTGAGGGAGACAGGTGGCTTGACCTCAATCGCTCCCTTGCACCGGGGACAAGGGCTGCCGGGGCTGGGGGCGGTGGGGCTGGCAGCAAAGACCTGGACCGGGAAGCTCCCACAGGCAGGTTTCTGCCCAGTGAGATGGCATGGGCTACACACAAGCAGGGGCGTGCCAGCCAGCCTGGACAATCCCTTGTAGGGGAATCTGCTTGACCTCTGCAGTGGGCTGAGTAGGGTTCCCCCAAAATTCACGTCTTCCCTGAACCTCAGAATGAAGCTTATTTGGAAATGGGATCTTGGTAGATGTAGTTAAGGATCTAGAGATGAGACCATCATGGCTTTAAGGTGGACCCCCACATGCAGTGGCTGCCATCCTTGTAAGAAGGGCAAGGGACACACAGACACGGAGAAAGCGTGCCAGCATGCAGGCAGAAGCCTCAGAGATGCAGCCACAAGCCAAGGGGTACCTGAAGCCACCAGAAGCCGGGGAAGAAGGAAAGACCCTCCCGACAGAGCCCCCAGAGGAAGCACAGCCCCTCGGGTGCCTTGTGTTCCGACTCTGGTCCCGGAACTGGGCGAGAACACAGATCTGTTGTTTTAAGCCCCCTGTTTGTGGTCCTGTGTTACCAAAGCCCCAGGTAGCTAATACTAGTTCTGAAGTGTCTTCTACCTGAAGACTCCGAGGTTCTTGGAAATTTGCCCCCAAGTTGGTGAGGGAAATCTTCCACCCTCCGTCCCTCAGCAAGTGTGATGCCCAGACCAACCCTGATGGTCCTCAGGAGCTCGGCCACACAGCCAGTGGGCATCTCAGAGTCCCTGACCCACCCCTACATCTTCCCCTGGAACCTGCCCCACCAGGCCGTCCCTGCTAGCCCGTTCTCAACCCCAGCCCTCTCCCACACCCTCATCCTGTCACCTTACTTGTACCCTAGCCCACAGGCTAGGGGCTCCTGTGCCCCCTCGACTGTCCAATATTCCTTTCTAGAGCCCTTGTCACACCTTGCCCTGCTGCCTGTCTGACTGTCTGTCTCCACCAAATGAGCCAGGGCACGGGCCATGGAGTCAGACCACTGTGCATTTGACTCCCAGCTGCTCCATGGTAGAAAACTGTGTGACATGGACAAGTCCTCCCTCTCTCTAAGACTTAGTCTGCTCTGCACATCTATCAAATCGGAGCAACCCTACCCCCCCAAAGAATGCATGCAAAGGGGCATGTGCCGTCAGCCTAGCACCATGTCTGCCCCTGTAAGCCTGCAAGTGGCCAGCCCCACCCATCAACCTCTCTGCAGCCCTGCACCCAAGGTCCCACCCCCAGAAGGCCCCCTGGTTACCTAGGAAGCCCTTGCCCCTGGGGTGTCCCTCGCAGGCCCCGCCGTCGGCCTGCTCGCACACCTCATTGGTCTCCTGGCCCTTGCTGAGACTCAGCTGGATCCCGGGGCCTGGGTGGCCAAAGAGCCGGTTGTCCAGGCCCAGCTGCTCCGAGGAGGCCTGGCCATAGAGGGAGCCGTTGTGCTGAAGGAAGCGCATCAGGCTGGCCCTGTCCAGCTCCTGGCTCTCCGCGCTCTCAGAGGTGGCCTCGGAGAAGCTGTAGTAGACCGGCTGGATGCGGTGGGCGTGTGGCGGCTGCAGCAGCGTGTACTCAAAGGTGATGGAGGGGCTTTTGCCATTCTGGTTCCACACCTGGGGAGGAGAAGAAGTGGGAGCCTGCCCCTTGCTCCGTCCAGCCCCTTCGCTGTAAGCGCGGAGGGGCTGGGAGGGCCCATCAGTCACCCACAAGCCCCCGCAGGACAGACACACTCTCCTCCCTGATGCCAGGAGCATCCCTGCTGCGGTCCAGAGCTGAGTCTTTCCCAGGGACTCACCCATGACAGTGCCTTGACCACGGCTGCACCTGGCTGCAGGGGTAGCCCATGTCCAAAGACTGGTGAACTGGGCCCACCCAGAGAGGGTGCCGAGGGAGCCATCTGCCCCAGTACAGGCAGTAAAGGATTCGTGTGCATAAAGAGTGTCTTAGAAGTGATAAAGCCAGCTACAATCCAGCCTGCATTCTCTTACCCTGTCCCTGAAATCCTAAGGAATAACACTGCACTCTCCACCCACACGCCCTATGTTGAGTGGGAGTGCCAAGGGGCAGGGGCCCAGGGCCACCCCGGCTGCAGAGCTCCCCATCGGGTGGGCTGAGGTGGAACCGCAGCCCAGCTGCTCCTCTGCCTGTCCCCGAGTGTTCTCGGGGCTCTTTTAGGAGACTCCAACATGAGTCAGTTGGGGTGACTTCTGGTCCCACAGCTCTCCTGGCCTTCTGCCAGCCCCCACTGGCTGGCCCTGCAGGCCTGTCATGGATTGCCCCTTACCCCCTGAGCGCCCCTGACTGGGTGAGGGTGGGACTTAACCCAAGTCATGGCCCAATGGCCAGGGGAGGAGGTGGGGCAAGAAGAGCGAGCAGGCTCTTGATTGGGAGTCTGGGACAGGCTCACCTGCCAGCAGGGGCGGTGCCAGCCCGCCCTGGTGGGGCATGGAGCATGAAGACCCCTCCAGTGGCGACCTGGGGTGGGATACCAGGGGAAGAAAACACGCTGGTGGGTGCCGTGTCTCGAGTGTCTGAGAGCTGGCTAGGGCAGGGTGGGTGTTAAGAAAGGATGAAGGGCCCTAGGATGCCGTGCCCTGGGAAAATGGTAACGTCATCGCCTAATTGCCAGCGTAAGACCAAGCAGAGGGCCTCCTTGTAATACATAAAGACACTCTGTGTCCTCCAGCCAGGGGAAAAACAGGTGGGGGAATAGAGGAACAGGGCACCAGAGGTCGGCTTCCGCGTCCCACGGTTGGGAGGAAGGAGAGGGCAGGCGTGAAAAGTGGCGATTTGTCCCTGCCAAGGCTAGCATCTGTCCCTGGCCTGGTGTCAGTGTGGAGACCTTTGCCTTCAAGACCCCACAGGCCTCCAGCAGGACTTTGCCCCACCTCCTCTCCTGGCCATTGGGCCATGACTTGGGTTAAGTCCCATCCTCACCCAGTCAGGGGCGCTCAGGGGATAAGGGACAATCCACAACAGGCCTGCAGGGCCTGCCAGTGGGAAGGCCAGGAGAGCTGTGGGACTGGAACCCACTCAGGGCACTGGATGGAACCCAGGGAAGCTGAATCCCCATGAGGGGGCTGCTCCAATAGGGAGCACGCTCTCATTTTAAAGGATATGGCTCACAAGGAGAATGCACGGACGTGCCACCAGGATGGTTCCAGGAGGCTTGAGAAATTGAGGTCAACATTAAGCAAAGGGTTACAGCTATGGCAGACAATGGAGAAAAAGACCCGCCAGGTGACTTTTCTGCAGGAGGTCCTGGAGGACATTCCATTCCGAGTGGTAGGAGAGGCAGTGGTGAGAAGGCGCCCACACCACTCACAGGGGCAGGGTTGGGTGTCCCAGGGGCAAGGCTGATGGCAGGAGACACTATTACAGACCCAGACTCGCCACCATAATCAAACAAGGGTGCTCAAGCAACAGGGTGACATGGTAGCCAGGAGGCCTGAACCACAGAGATCGGTGGTTACAGACTCCCAGGAGTCAGGGGCCCAGAAAAGGTGCTTCTCCAGTTGTGACATCAAAGATACCAAGGGTGAATGATCAGGAAGCAGAGGGCAGCTAGTCCCTAAAGTCACAGTCCCTGCCCGATTTCCTGGACCAGTGTCAGACCCAGAATCCGCATAATGATGGTAGGTCAGGTCCCCAGGAAGAAGAAGCCACCAGCAAGTCTACACGGTCATGGTTCCCCCACTTTTTCCCAGCCATTTACTTGGTCAACTGCTCACTGGAGAAATGGGTACACATTCTGGAACCAGGGTCCAAGCTGACATTGATAATCAGGGACCCAAAGCATCATCCTCGTCCCCTGTTCTTGTGGGAGCATGGGGGTGACCCAGGGTGGCCCAATTATGGCCCGGGTCTGTCTCCAAGCCTTGCCTGCCCTCAAGCTCAGAACCCTCACACTGACCCTTTGGCCCATAGGGTAAGGGCCACCCTGGTGGGGGAAGCAAAGTGGAAGCCTGTGAACCTGAGCACTGACCCCAGCAAGAGTAAATCAAAGCCAGCATTGCATCCTGGGGGGAAACACAGATCAGCACCACTCCTAGTGACCTAAAGGATGCGGGTTGGTGATCCCATCATATCCCCCACTTAATTCAACAGTCTGGCCCCTATAAAAACAAGACACATCCGGGAGGATGACAGGGAACTACAGACTCAACAGCAGCAGCCCTCATGCAGCCCTGGAAGGATGCGGTGCCTTCCCAGAGCAGGCAGACGTGGCCAGAAGCTCTTCACCGGCAAAGATGTTGTTTTCTAGCCCTACTGGGGAGGAAGCAGAGGCAGCTTTCGTTCACGTGGGATAGACAACAGTACACATTTCCAGTTCTGACCCAGGGCTCCCACCTTGTTATAACACAGTACCAAGGGACTGGACTGTTCTACAGAGCATTCCATCACCCTCTAGATTGCTGACATCACGTTCATCAGACCAGATAAGTGGAAAGTGGCACGTGAGGCTTGGTAAAGCATATTCATTCCAGAGGGTCGGAGAACAGATCCTATGAAGATTCCCTGGCCCCCGGCAAGTGAGAATTTCAGGGCCATGCCAGGACATCCCCTTGAAAGTAAAGGGCAAATTGTCATGTTGCATTGCATCCCTTCAATCAGGAAGAAGGTTTAGGGTACAGCGTACCCCACATATGGGAGCATTGGTCTAATCCATACAGTGAGTACCATAAAAAGCTGCCAGCGAGGAGAGGGGTCCTGAGGGGAGCAGGCTCTGCAGCAGGTCCCTGCCTCTTGGGCTGTAAGACCCAGCTGACATGCTACCAAGCCCTACCGGAGACGGAACCCTTTGACCACAGGTCACCGCGTGACCCACGCAGCCAGAGCTACATATGATAACATGCGGCCTGTCAACTCCACTGGTACACGGTTGGGAGGGCCCAGCAGCGATCTATCGTAAGATGAAGTGTCACATCCAGGGTTAGTTAGGCACATCAGGGTCAGAGGGCCAAAAGCTGCTGGCAGACTGAAACGCCGCCCCTCACCCAGGACCCTCGCACCAGCAGCTCTCTTAGCTCACAGATCATGGCCGCCTGAGGCACCCTTGTGGCCAAGTCAGAGAGGAGACTAGCCAAACTTGACCCAGAGATGGGTCAGCACAGTGTGGATGTGAAAGCTGAGAATGAGACCTGCTTCACTAAGGCCCCACTCAGGGGTGGCCCTGAAAAATCGCATGGGGGGACATCCTCCAGGCGGGCTTTAGACAGCGCGTGTGATGGGATGACCTGATTTGTGTGGGAAGCGGGTGGCCTGGGGTGAGAATATACACTGACTCGTGGGCACAGCGAATGGCTGGACCGGTCGGTCAGGGTCCTGATTGGAAAAGATCTGAAGTTAGGGGAGATACCTGTGGGTGGATCTCTGGAGCAGACATAAAGTGGGAGGGGCTTGGCATCACCTGTCAGTGCGGGCCTGGGGGCTTCCCCCAGGAGGGGCACTGCACGACCAGGTAATAGAAAGGAGGGCGTTTCCAGCTGATGTCACCCAGCCTCTGACAGCGCTCAGCCTACTGATGGCACAGTGGGTACCGGATGGAATAGCCGTGGTGGCAGGGGTGGAGGCTGGGCACAGGCCCAGCAGCCCTGGTTCTCACCCACTGGGGCGGTCCTCGATGCTTCCACTGACCAGAAGCCCAGCCTCCCAGAGTCAACCTCAAGCTGGGGACACAGCTTGGTCCCTGCAGGGGACCATCAGCTGTAGGATGGCAAGAGGACCACATTAGACCCCTTCTATCCTAGAAGGGAAAGTGATTGATCTTATTCTGAATATAAGGCTGCCCTTCCCACCCCCAGGGTCTCAGCCAGTCTCCAAGCCCAAGGGCTCCCAGAGCATGTGATCCACTGAGACAGGGTCCCACACAGCACTGCCTTGGATAAAGGGACACACTCCCAGCAAAGGAGGCACCCCAGTGGGCACCTGGCTCTGAGAGCCACTGGACCTGGCACTCACTGCAGTGCCCAGAAACCGCCAGCCCCGCAGAATGATGGAAGGGGGAGCCAAGGTGTAGCCTGGAGGTAGCAGTGCCCGAAGAGGACAGGGCCTCAGCACCCCCCGAGATGCAAGGAACACCCTCCACCAGTCGCCATAACATGGGGCTGTGTCCCCAGTGGGTATACCACAAGGATCTGGGCACCAAGACGTGGAAATAGCCGTGCTATCATTCCCAGGGACCTCCTTGGGGCTCGGGCTTTCCAGCCCCTGTGACTCTAGGGTCTGTGGGTCTTAGAGGTCCTGACTCCCGAAAAGGGAGCACTTCCACCAGGAGACACAGCAAGAGGTCCGTCAGACTGCAAGCCGAGACTGCCACCTGGTCTGTTTGAGTGACAGCAAAGGAGTCGCCATCCTAGAAGGGAAGCTGACCCTGATCACCAAAGGCAGGGAGAGGTGGGAGGGGGCCTGCATCCCTGCATCCCCATCCAGCCCCTGGTCCTTGGCTCCCGTGCGGGTCCTGACGAGCTGCACACCAGGAGACAAATGGACCCACCCAAAGCTGAGCCCAGACCCTGCTGGGTACACACACACTGTGGGGCCCCTGTGTGGTGTCCCGGGCCCAGAGGCCCCCCACCATCCCTGCTGCCCTGAACTCTGAGGCACACCCACCATGACGTTCAGGCCCTGGGTGGTGGGCCCCTGGGCCACGATGTACTCGATGCCCGTCTCATAGATGTCCATGGGCCGCCGGTACTTGACCACCGTGCCGGCGATGTTGAAGTTCTTGGGGCTGTCCACCTTGAAGTTACCATTGAAGAAGTAGGAGCCATCCTCATCTGCAAGAGCTAAAGCGCCAGGCCAGCGTCACACAGGCTAGGAGGATGGAGAGGGGGGCAGGGAGGCCGGCATCCCACGCTCAGGGAGCTGTGGCCAGCCTGTCCCCATGGCCGGCCCCTCGTAACCCAAAGACAGGAAACTCCACATTGTGGGGGAGTCAGACATGCCGGCCAGTGAAAGCCAAGGAGATGTGAATGCACTTTCCTATCAGCCTCAGGTAAATAAGTGCATGTCTAGGCAACTTGGAGCCCACTGGTCTGTCATTCTGGCCACCTGTGATGAGCAGCATCTGGACCAAGCGGCTGGGCCTGCACCGGGAGGCTCAGCCCCTGGGGAGCACACACTGGACGGCAGGTATTAGCCAGGGTGGGCCCCGTGACCCAGAACCACCACTTGACCCTAGGCGAGCGACCACCCCCAGCTTCCCACCTTGGGGAGGGACCACACATGGGGAGGGGAGCTCGGTGTCCCTCCAGGCCTCACACTGAGCATCGCTGCAGCCCTGGCCTGGCTGGCCCCGAGTGCTGTCCCAGCCACCCCAGCAGGCACTCTGGCCCACCTACGCTGACCAGCTCCTTGCTGTCCCCGGGAGCCGTGACATTCTGCTCCCACTTGGTCCCCTCTCCCAGGCATGGCTGAGAGAGCATCCTGGGCCCATTCTCAGCCACCCTCTCTCTGAGGCGGGGTGCGGGTAGACACGCCAAGCAGACCTCAGCAGTGTGGCCACTCCCAGGGCCCGCCTCAAGCCTGGGACACCCAGAGAGCGGGGCCATGCATGCAGCTCCCAGCAGCCCGTCCCCTGCCAGCCCAGAGCTGGTGTGGCCACTGGGGTAGCTTTCCCTTCCTGGGGCTGTGGATGCTGAGCAGAGGGCTCAGAGCCTCGGGGCCCAGCAGACAGAGCAAGGAGGCGGCTCCACACTCGGGACAGTGTGCCTTCCAGAGGGTGTCCTCAGAGCCAGTTCCTGGAACTGGCCGGAGGGAGTGAAGAGTTCTGCGTCCAAAGCGCCTGATGCAATGCGAGCAGAGGAGGCTGGTGATTAATTTATTATCAGGCAGATGTAGCAACCAGGATGCGTCTGTTGGACAAACGCCCTCAATGCAGTAACGTCAAAAACAATATGAACCCGAGGCCGAGCCATGTGTGGTGGTGCCCATGCCGGGGCCAGCTGTCTCAGCCCGGCTTCCAGGTATGTGTGAAGGGTTACATCCCCAGCCTGCATCCCAACCTGTTTCCTGACAGTAACGACCTTCCTTCCTGTGGCTTTCCCAGTGCTCCAGGCATCGGTATTTCCACACCTCTGCTGCTTCGAGAATGAGTACTTTGCAGCCAGCTCTGAGAACATGGTGCCTCCTGACCTTAGCCTGCTCACAGTGGGCAGCAGAGCAAGTGGCCTGGCAGAGGCCTGGCTCCCTGAGCTCAGGTATAAGGCCTGGAAGGTGCAGACCTGTAGGGTAGGGGGCTGGAGCCCAGGGGCTGACTGACCCCAAAGCCTGAAGCGCTGCAAGCCCAGGCAGGCATTCATGCTGAGGACAGTCAGCAAGCCCCACCTACACATCCTCTCAGAAAGTGGGTTCCCCCCTGCCAGCCCTGGCTCTCACAAGGCTGTCCTGAGACAATGGGGGTGCGCCAGGCGTGGGAACACCTTCCCTACCTGGGTCCCTGGCCTGCCCCACACCAAGCAAGGCCCAGTGCATCTGCTCACAGGTGTCAGTACCTCCCCACCTCAGCCAGAAGGCCTCAGGCCACCCCCTGAGGGTGCAGACAAGGCATGTTGACAGGCCAGCACTCCACCCACACAGGGGGCCTCGACAGAGACCGTCAGCTGTGGGCCTCACTGCCCCGGCTGGCCGCTATGCAAATAACTCCAGGACCCTCTCAGTGGGGGACCCTGTCGAGGTCCAGCTTCCCTCCAGAGGCCGAGCAGCGAGAGCACAGCAGCTTGAAGGTTTCCCCCCATGACCTGGTGCCCTATTTCTTCCCCAGGCTCAGACCGGCCACCTACCTCCTCTCCCTCACTGCTGAGTCCCACTCCTATAGCCCAGCAGGCCGGGCTCCCGCCCCCAGCACCTCCAACCTTCGCCTGTGCCAGGGAACTCACACTTTCTGACATCAAGACCCCTCCACCATGAAGCAGTTCTGAGCACAAAGTCCTTCCATGCATAGAGTGAGGTGGCTTCCCTAGGACGCCCCCCCCCGACACCTAGGTCGAGTTCTGGCTTTTGGGGGCTGTCTGCTCCCACAGGAAGGCATCCAGGATCAAGTTCCCCTTCTCCACCCATACATACTGCCCCATGTAAAACGGCAAAAGGCCATGTGAGCCGACCACCCAGCTCCCGCCACGTACCCAGGACATCAGCAGACTTCTTCCGTTCCACGATCTGGATGTCTCGGGCACCGGCTGGGATGTGGGTCACCAGAGAATAACCTGGGGGAGATCAGATGACAGTGAGAAGCAGGCCCAGCTGTGGCCACCACCTGGCGATTGGAAAGGCAGCTGTGGATGGTGGTCACCACCCTCCTATCCCTCCTGGGTGGGGAGGGGTGCCATCTGAGGGCAGCCCCACGCTCAACAGCTGCATCCAGGCCAAGGGGCAAGTCCAAGGACCTACTGAAAAGCCCTGTGCCACTGGAGGGCTGGGCCGCCCCCCAGGCATGAGCCTACGTTAGCCCGGGTGCCATGAGCCTTTCATACCAAGGCCGGCCGTGGGTGACGCATTTTGTGCCTGTGGCAGTCCCTCCCAAGGGACACCACAGGCCACACAGACCTTAAATCTGCTACCACCAAGGAGGCCCTGAGAAATTCACTGGAGCCCTCAGGCCTCAGTTTCCCCCTCTGTACACAGCAATGCTGGGAGACCACGCCCAGCAGATTTGCAGGGGACAATGGACGTGCTCACACCACGGGTTCCCGCCTGAGGAGTGAGCGGTGGTGGAGCCCAGTGAGCTGCTGCCGTCAGCCCTGCACCACTCCTCCTCCAGCCGGAGGTCCCTGAAGGCCCTGATCTCATCCCCCCTGGCCAGCTAGCTCAACAAGAGCCTCTCTTGGTGGCAGGGCAGGAAGAGCTCTCATGTGCAGTACTGGCCAATGTCCATGGCTTAAACACTCCCACGGTGGCCGATTTCAAGCTCCCAGCACAAGGTCACCAGGGCAAAGTTAGGAAGAGGCGCACAGTAGCTCACCTGCTGTTAAAGTATTTCCACAATTTCCATAGCCATAGAGGTGACAACTAATGACTGTTTAAGTATCATTTATTTAAATGTGGGTTTATATACGTTCACTTTGAAATTAGCACCTAGCTCACAAGATTCCTCAGCATCTAATCAGCAGCCCTCATACGCTGCAGGCCTTAGCCATGGTTAGCATGCGCCCCTTTTCAGGGAAATGCTCCAGATCACAGACCGAGCTGGATTCAGACAGCTCTGCCACTTCTGACTGTGTGACCTGAGACTAGTTTCCTCGCCTCTCTCTGCCTGTTTCTGCATGAAGCAGTTAACTCGTGCCAGATGGGCTCTGCGCTTGGGGAACCCTTGGTGGGGTTAGCAGGGAATGCTGAAGAGCTGGCCAGTGGTCCCCCAGCTGAGATCCCAGGAGGGCATGACCCTTGTCTGTTGAGCCTGATAGTAGCTGGAGATGCTGGGCACGTCATAGGTGCTCAGAAAGAGATGTACGACCTAAACCTGGCTCTGCAGCCTCCACACCCCAGGATCTGGCAGGCCTCCAAAGAAAGCAGCCTGTGCCCTCTGTGCCCACCCTGTGGTCTTCAGATCCCCACCCGGCCGCTCCACCCTGGGCCCTCCCTTAGAGACGCCCCCTCCTGTCCTTATCCTGCCCCTGCTCCATCCAGCATGCCCATCTGTGGTCCCACGCCCAAGCCCCAACACTAACTCTGAAATCACCCCACCTGTAAGGGTGGAGGCAGGTCCCCCCACCTCCAGGACTCAGCCAGAGATCCGTCAACCTGGTCTGTAGTGACTGTGCCGGGTTGGCTCTATTTCACACTCAGCCAGCCTCAGTTTGAGGAACCTGAGCAGGCAATTTCCACTCTGGGCCTCAGTTTCCCCATGCTGAGTGGGCTTCAAGCTGCCCTGCTTCCCTAGTCTGGTGGCCTCAATAACCCAGGCTGACTCCACAAGCATTTACTAAGACCCAGAATTGTATTCGACACTGAGTGCCGTAAGGGACATCCTTCCAAAAGCACAAAGTCCCCTCACGAGCCCAGACCCCCTACTCACCCCCAGGCCCATGAGGCCAAATGGACGTGGCTGTGAAAAGTGACACCACCGCCCAGGGAAGTGGGGGCTGGCTCCACGCTGGTGTCAGCTTGGCTCTGGAGGGGGCCTCTGTGCCCCTTTGACCCCCCGAAACTCAGGTTTGGGAGCACAGGATCTGCATGCCCAGACTCAATTCTCGTATCAGCTGTGAGGAGGAGACTTGAGCCTCAGTTTCCCCTTTTAAGTGTGGCCTTTACACCCCCTGCAGGCTGCCGCAAATATCAGCATGATCCCCAAGCCATGTGCGCACTGCGGCCTCCAGTGCTCAGAGCTGCTCCTTATTCACAGCCAAAGGGGGCCTTCCAGGGCACCTGACCAGCCCACCTGGGGCCGGCGGAGAGTCAAGCAGGAAGGGACTTGCTCAGCAGGCCGGAGCCAGGTCACCCCTGGGAGCCCACCCGGAGCAGCGGCTCTTACCCAGGTGCGTGTTTCCCTTGCGGTAGTTGCCTGTCACGTGGGTGCAGCTGCTACCGTCCCCCTGGCAGACGCCACACTTGTCCAGCGTGTGGGTGGAGAAGAGCACCCCGTCACAGCCGATGGGCTGCAGGAAGGGAGGTGGAGAGGGCTGCTGGGAGGGCGCCGGGGCCGCCACCGCCATGGGTGGACAGGCGGGCGGTCAGCGTGATGAGACCAGTGGTACTTGTGCTACAATGTTTAACAACCTCACATTTTCCAGACACGCAAACCCCGCGCAGGTCAGTGAGCTTGCAGGACGTGCCGTCGCGGGCAGGGACCATGAGCTGCCGCTGGCCGTCCAAGGTGGTACAGTGCAGGTCACACGGCTTGCTGGAGATGTGGACGTAGTCATCTGGGGGCACAGAGGCTCTCAGGGTAGGGCCGGACTCAGGGTCTTCCCCCTTCCTCCCACGGAGTCAGCACACCCGGCCCCCCATTGCACAGATGGAGAAACCGAGGCCTGGAGGGTAGAAGGGACGTGCCCAGGGTCTCAGTGGCAGAAAGAAACCAGGATGCAGGTGATCAGGCCCAGCCTGGGCTCCATGGGTTCCAGCCTCTGTGTCCTTGTGGGTGGGGCAGTTCCCCTCTACCAGTGGCCCTGGGCTGCCAGGAACCCCAAAACTTATCCCATGAGTGGGAGATGCCAACTCATTAATGATGCTGCCTGAACTAACTGTGACCTTCACCAAGGCCTCTCCCCTGGGCCTCAGTTCCCCACCTGCCACCCACTGGCCAAGGACAGTCCCCTCCCGTCGTCCCCAGCAGGTGGGCCCCCACCCCCATCCCACTGGAGGGCCGGGGCCATGGTACCAGGGTACAGGGGCTTCCACCGGTGCGTGCGCCCATGGTACATGTGGGAGTTGAAGGAGGTACACTGCTCCTCGCGGAAGCTTCTGCCATCCGGCGGGCACTCCTGGGGAGTGAGAGGACGGGGAGGGAGACCCCAGCAGGGCCTCAGCCAACAAAGGCATTTTTGTCCAGACTGAGCAAGACATGGCTGCAGCCAGGACAGCCGTGCGGTGGCCTCTGGCTCCCTCCGTCCCTCACTCTCGCTTGCTCTCTGGAAGGAGCGAGGAAAGGCAAAGGGCAGCTGCCCCCTCAGCCCGCCCACACTGCCTGGCTGTGTGCACAGGGAACTTTTCCCTGCCTGCCGCCCGACAGGGAAGGGACACCAGCCTCGGCTGTGCTGGCGGCCCACTCAGCCCATGTCCTCGGGCAGGGCCTGTCTGCCTGCCCGTGGCTGGAGCCACCACACCTGGAACACGGCACACTGACTGGAGGTGGGCTTGGCCTCAGAAGAGGAGCCCACGGAGCCGGGGGAGAGGCCTGTGCAGGGCCCCGCTGGTCATGCTCGGGTCGGAACCCGACTTGGGACGCTCTCCCTCAGGAGCTCAGGGGCATCCCAGAGGGCAGCTGACTGGTGATACCACATGGAAGCTATGGCCGCTTGCCTCCCTTCAGGCCCTAACTTCCTGAACATGTGAAAATGCAAAGACACATGGACACTGGGTCATGGGAATACACACAGAGATCCAACCACTTGCCATCAGTCTGCCCCAGCCCCAGAGTTTGGGTTCATGTTAGCTGTGGCCCCACTGGGAGCTGCCAGGAGGCCAAGCCGGAGTCTGCCTCTTGCCCCATCTGGTCACTGCTGCCTGCACGTGGTTAACGGGTGCCCAAAGGCAGAGGCGAGCACAGGGCACATGGAGCTGTGCTGCAGTGGGACACTTTGGGGACAGGGATGCCTGGTGATGGTCAGCCTCCCAGCCAGCACCAGGGGCAGGACTTGTGAGTAAAGGGGGTCTTAGTCAGAGAACCGAAACCTGGAGGCCACACTGCAAGCCCATCCCTGCCTGTGGCCAGAGCAGGTGGCCGGCGGGCGAGACTGGATTCGATGCATGAAGGGGGATCCGGGCACAGGGCTGCTCACTGTGCTTCTCTTCGACAGGATGGAAGGGGTCGACCCAGGACAGTGTCCAGAGGGCCCAGGGGCCACAAGCGCACACCCTGAGGCCTGCCTAAGGAGGGGAAGGGGCAGGTCTCACCTGCACTCTGCAGAGCTGGTACCGCTTGGATGTGCCCGTGCAGGTCCTGTTTCCGGCACCCATGACGGACGTCCTCCTGAGGGGAGACGAGGACTCTGAGCCCCGAGCTACAGGCCCTTCCCAGCCCTGCTCCTGCACTGGATGGCCTCTGGGATGAACCCCAAAGCCTCCCCTGAGTCCTCTGACCAACGGGTCCTTCCTCTGCATTCATGCCCGCTGCCCCACTGAGGCACTTCCCACCTTTCAAGTGTTCATTGGTTTGAAGGTGTCACCCAGTCTCGCCCAAGGGAGGGGCTGTGTCCAATTCATCCCTGTCTCCCCAGCACATAGCTCAGAGCCTCAGTGCATAGAATTAATCATAACAATAGCATTTGCATGCTCTGAGCCCTGTGCTAAAGTGCATATACACATGGTCCCTTGTAGTCTCAGAAATGGCAGGTGGGCCCTAGCATGATCTCCCCTGCACAGACGAGGAAACTGGTGCACAAAGGGGTTAAGTGACTTGCCCAAGGTCACACAGCTAAGATGTGGCAGAGGCAAGATTTGAATCCAGGTCCCGTGTTTATTCAACGTAGGTCTTCAGAAGAGAAGGTCAGGACGGGCCTCACCCCTCATGGGATAAGCCCTAGGAATGGGTCCTGCTTTCTCATGAAAGGGCTGGCCCCAGCACAAGAGCAAGATGAACCCCAGAACACCACTGCCTGTATGCCACCAGAAGCCATGTCCCTGACAGAGGCCACTGAAAAGGCTGAGTCAGTCCCCAGACCAGGGCTGCCTCAAACTGAGACCCTTCCAGCCTGAGACCCCTACCCACCACCTCCCACCTTCCAGACCTCCCTTTCCTACCCAGGCTGCCAACCCTTGTGCCAGCCCATTGGCCATGTGTCCCACCCCATACCTCTGCTGCAGACAGTGCCGCTCCTGGGACATTATCCCGACCCCACAGCTGCGGGAACACGCTGTCCACTTGGTCCACTCCCCCCACCAGTAGGCCGTGGCATCGGTGCCCCCTTCCAGGCTGTTGGACGTTGGGCTGTTGTCCTGGGTAAGACAGCCCACAGAGAGAGGAAGGCTGGAGCCCTGGCGGGCAGGCCTACCATCCTGTGTCCCAGGCAGAGGACACAGCCCACCGGAAAAGCCAGCTGGTCCCTTGGCAGCCTGGGCTCAGCTCTGCAGGGGGTTAGGGATGGTCTCAGGGGAAACTCCCAGGATGTTGTGGGCCCTGGATTCTCCTGATCTAGGGATCTGGGGCATCCTGGCTGCCTGGCAAGGTGCAGGCCACTGTCTCCTCCTGACCTTCTCTCTACAACCCCGTTCCAGACCTCCTTGCAGGGGAAGCACTCAGCCTTCTGAGCCCCCAGCCTGCCAGAGCCCCTGGTCAGGGGCTGGGTTGACGGGCTCATGACACACCTTCCCGGGGGCTAGGGAGCTCTGAGAACGTGCCTTATGGCTCCTGCACACGCTCCCCACAGCCCTTCACCATTAGCGCAGCTGGGCAAGGGACCACATTCCCCACTCACCGTGGCCCCAGTGGATGCCGCGCCCCCAGCCACAAGTGCCATAGCCATCAGGGACCAGGCCCAGTGTGAAAGCCACCGTCTGCTGTCCATCCTAGGAGGCAAGGCCACGGTCACCACTAGGCCAGGCCCAGCTCCCCTGTCAGCTGACCAGGGTCTACTTTAAGGGAAGAGCCCTTGGGGCCCACTCAGTGCTGAGGCCCAGAAGTTATCTGGGATCAGCAGCTAATGGCTGCCCAGCAGCCTTGTTGGAAGGGCTCTCGGTGAGTGATTACAGATGCCTGCCATGGGCTTGAGACAGAAGGGTGATGGTGTGTGAGCTAAACCTATGCCACCCCCAACCCAAGGGCTTGTGTGAACGTGTGCCACTTTTGCCTCTGAATAGCTGGAGGATGCCTATGCAGAAAACCACAGACAGCTGAGGTGGCTGCAGGTCCAGGTGCCCCCACTGGACCAAGGAGCCCAGGGCCAGAACCCAGAGAGCCACCACCTTGGCCGATAGAACTGGCCTGAGCAAGAGCATCTTGGGATTTTTACCTGCTGAGCCCTTGCTGGCTACGTGAGAGAATGACCCTCCCATCAGCTGTGCGGGGCAGCCGGAGGGCTCAGGGACACCAGGGATTCGCCAGGCCCTTCCCCTCCCTGTCCAGCTTCCCCCTGCCCCTGAAGGGGCTGGGCCCAGGGCTTTCTGGATCTCAAGCAGGCAGAGCCCAGGTGTCTGCCCCCCTCCCTCCCAAGAGCAGGTGACAGCTTATGCACCTGGAGTGTGGAGTGCAAGCAGCCCAGGGCCACAGGACCGTCTCCTCCCGCAAGTCTGTCCCTCAGCCCCCAACATCACTTGACCTCCCTGTCACGGGTCAAGGGGCGCCTCCAGCCTCCTGGGCCCTCAGCACACCCCCATCTCCTCCCTTGGTGTGGAGCCCTGCCCCCTTGAAGGAAGGAATGGGGGTCTTTAGGGGCCTCTGTCCAGGGTTTGTCTCAGGTCCTGAGTGTCACCTGCCACCAAGTCAGAGAAACAGTTTCAAAAAACATCAAGGCTGTCCCCCTAAAGCCTGGAACCCAGAGAGGGAAGCCAGCTCACCCAAAGCCACAGCGCAAGGCGGCCACCTAGACCCCAGAACAAATTCAGGGACGCCTCTGGCTAACTCCAGGGAAAGAAACCCCCTGCGGCCTTCTCCAAACCTGCTCCGCCCTCTCCTCCATCAGTGGCTCACTTCCGCGCAGCTGAAGCACCTGCGGAGCCTCAGGAGCCGCGCCCACATTTGCACGCTACAGGTGTGTGTGCCGGGCCCCTGGAGTGGGAAGCTGGAGCCCCTGAGACCCCATCTCACCAGCTGTCTGCCGCCCCGCCCCCACAGGCCTCCCTCCCCGCCCCCCACCCCACCCCGCAGCCTCTCGCGTGCACAGCCCTCCTCCGCAGTCCTATTGGCTGATAGGTGCCCCAGCTCCTGCCTACAGGACTGAGGACAGGTGCTGAGCCGGCCGCACACTTGGTTTGCATTAAGTCTCCCAGACACTGCTGGCTACAGGCCAGGCTCCGCTCACGTGGGATCCATCTCCCCCTGGGGTCCACAAACAGCCACCAGCCAGGCCAGTAGGAGAGGCTTGCCGTGCAGAGAACTTCAGGCGCCTCAGCCTGGATGCCGAGGGGCCGCCCTCGCAGGGCTCTGAGGGTCAGGACCCTCCCCATGAGCCCTCCTCCTGTTACATAACGGCTCCCCAAGGGGGCTGGGGTGCCCTGGGAAGGGCTGCAGTGGGAAACGGGACCCGTCAAGGTGGCCTACCTGGCTTGGGGTCAGCAGGTTGTCCTTCTGGAGAAAGGGGCCCAGCCGCTGTGGGCAGGCGGCGCCAGGTGCGCGGTGCGGGGGGAGGCTCGGAGTGCAGCGAGCTGTGGGCTCTGCCTCTCTCCCTTCCTCCTCCTCCCCCTTGCCGCCGCCCTCCTCCACTTCAAAGAGCGCCCACGAGAGGGGGTTCCCAGGGAGGTGTGCAGCCCAGTGGCGGCTCTGCAGCGCGGCCGCCTTTATAGCTGTCAGGCAGACAGGGAGGAACTCACACTTCCCACCAGGCTGCTCCCCCGCCCCGCCGCCGGCCGGCCTGGCGCACACTTTAACCCGCTCCGCGCCTCTGGAGCCTGGCCAGGCCAGCCCAGCTGCCTGCTGACTGCTGCTGCGGCAGCCGCCCAGGAGCAGGGAGGCCGTCTTCCTGGGTCCAGAGCTCCGGACTGTGTGTCAGGGTCTCCAGACGGAGCCGCCGCTAGCCTGGGCTCACAGAGGTTGGTTAGTGGCAAAGCTGAGCCCCAGCACAGCCTGTCTGGTTTCTGCCTCCAGACCGAGCCCTGTGTCTGACGCTGCCCAGAACGGAGTCCCGGATATCTGAGGCGTCCCGTCTGATGGCTCCACTTTACAGATGGGCAGTGTGAGGTCCAGAGCCGGAGGTGCTCTGAGCTCACCCAGCCAGCCTCAGAGGTGCTCCTGAGAAGCTGAGGCCGTTTAGGCAGATGGATGGAGTGAGTGGGGGCTCACGCAAGGGCTCTGGGGAAGTACCAGAAGTGCCCACGGCCTACTGACCAGACACCCAGAATGGCCAGAGCCAGCGGGGAAAGAGGTGTGGGGAACTCGGTGCAGATGTTCGGCACCAGCTTGGCAGGGCACAGCAGCCTGGCTGGGCCCAGGCCAGATGGGCAGCCCCTGGCAGGCCAGGCGTGGGGCTCCAGGCCCATGTGCCTGGTGAGTCAGAGCGTGGAGCAGAGCAGAGAGCAAGCAGCTCGCACTCCACACCCCAGGAGCCCAGGCAGACCCCAGACTTTACCAGCTGTCTCTGAAGCAAGGCCATCAGACTCCCCAGGGCCCACCCTCCTGGAACATAGAGGCACCTCCTAATGGGGGGCATGGAAGCAGAACCATTTCATCCATCCCCCTGCCTCTGCACCACAGCAGCACCTGGAAAAGCCTCCTCCCCGCCTCCGTCCTCCCTGCTGGAGGGGACTCTGGGGAGCTCCTTCAGTCGCCCCCTTGGGCAGCTGAGAATTACCCACCCTGGCGAAGTTCTGCCCTGCATCTGGCCACCAAAGGAATGCATGGGAAGGAGTAATAATAGTAACAGCAGCAATGCTACTGAACTGGGATCTTCCCACGCACCAAGAGCTATGAAGCCAGAGCCTCTGCTGCCCCCCGTTGTACAGATGGGGAGACTGAGGCTCTGAGACTCTTGAGTACCACCCAAGGTCACACCTCTGAGAAGCACACCAGGACCCCCAGTGCTCTTTCAGATCACGTGCTCTCCTCCGGGTTCTCACACGGCGTGTCCCTCCCCGGGCCCCTCAGGAAGCAGCCTTATTCACCGCACTTCCCCACCGGCCGCTGTGATGCTCCCTGGAACCAGGACTCGGACCCGGGTCCACACTGCCCCCTGTGGTCGGCATGCTGAAGCGCAGACACAGTGGAACCTGTTGCCGGCGCTCTTGCACGCGCACGCACACACGCATACATGCACACACCCACGCATGCGCCAGCCCCTCACGGACACACCGTAGAGCTCACTCTGTGCAGCCTTGCTGCCGTCCGCTACCCCTGCTGAGCGTGGGGGCCGGGCACCCCCTGGCACAGTCCTGAGCCTTCCCAGGGTTTGGCTCCACACCCAGCCAGGCCAGGGTGACTAACAGTTTCCCTCGGGAGGGACCCCACAGCCAACTGACACAAACACCCCCAGCTCCCAGGGGCTGGGGGACAGACCTGCCACACCTCTGGCTCTGTGACCTCCTGCAGGTGTGCGACCCTGGGCCTGCCATGCTTTCCCCCTGCCCTGCCCTCTCCCTTCAGGAGCCTGCCACGGCTCCCCGGAGTGGCACCGGTGAGCCCCCAGACTCCAGACCCCCAGCATGCTGCAAGTACTGCCCGATCCCCCAGTCGGAGGGTTGGGGGAGACCCCAAGAGCCAGGGAAGGCCTCTGGGGGCCCTGACGACCCTAGGAATCAGGGGCGTGCAGAATAAAGCCCAGACAGGAAGCACGGCCTGAGGGTCTCACGGTGTGCTGAGGGTGCCGCCGCTGCCAGCCCTGAGGACCTGCTCAGAATGGGTGCCCCCGAGACCCCCCTCCCGGGGTCCTGGCCAGGCTTCCGGGGCAGCAACCCCGACTGTCTGAGGAGCCTCTGGGGCCACTGCTCTACAAGCAACCAAGCAGTGGCATGGGTCACGCTCAGAAGGGACCCAGCTGGGGCTGACCCTGTGCTGCCACTGGGCTGAGTCTTGACCATGTTATTGTTGAACTAAAGTCCTGAAAGCCACGTCCAGTGGGGAGATGGGGCACGCGTCAGGGCCTGGCACACTGGCTGGAGCACGGTCCCCTCCCTCCCTCCCAGGAGGGGTTCCTGGCCACCCAGTACCCCCAGCGCAGCAGCGGCCCTTTGCCCCGGGGACCTGCGCTCAGGCTGAGTCTGGGGATGGGGTCCCGAACACCGTGAGGGTGGCATTCACCCAGGAGTATCCTCATGCCCAAAGGCCACACATTGAACAGCAGATAAAAATACCACCAGGAGAGGCCATGGGGGGAAGGAAAAGCTTTGTCCTGCTCTGCGGACAAGGGGCCCACATTTTGCACTGATCACCCCACAGATTACCAGCAGTCTTGGCCTCTCGGCCCCATCCCTTCTGTAACAGACACTGTGTCCAGGGCTCCCTAGAGAGCCACTGAAAGAAATAATCCCACGCCCCCATCTTGATCCCTGTTCCCCTTTTTATGCACCCATGAAGACATGCTCGCCACCCCTGGGTGATCTTCCGGGGTTACCTCCTCCAGGAAGCCTGCCAGGGGCCCCCGCACTTTGTTGTGGTATCTAGCACTGGGGGGGAATCACCTTCCCAGCCTGTGGTTGGGAGCCCACAGAGAAGGGGCTGCTTCTGCTTCCTGCTGCACCCTCAGCACAGCATACAGTAGATGCTCATTAATGAAGGGGTGGATTCGTCTGGTGGCCCCTGATGCTGGGGCCTCTGCGTCCTGTGGGGGGGAGGGGGAGGTGTCCACTGCCCCCAGGCAGAGCTCCCTGGAGGCCTTTGCCCCATGAGGCGGCCCACCCCCTGACGCTGCACGTTGCCACCCATGGCGCCCTGGCTGGGACACTGTTTTTCAGGAGATTATCTTTCCAACAGAGCTTTCTGGGCGTCTGGGGAGGAGCTGGCAAACAAGAAAGCTGGCACATTTCTGTGGGAAGTAGGAGAGGGCATGGGAAACTAGGCGGACAATGATGAAGCAGGCTGGGGGGAGAGGGATGGGGGACCCAAGTGGGTCATGGATGGTCAGTTTGGGAGTCCCAGTGGTTGGACATCACATTGTGAGCAGGCCCTGTCCTGTGCAGTGAAGGGTCCAGAGCACAGCCTACAAGGACAGCTAGCTCAGGCAGAGCCCCTGCAAGGTGATCCTCAGCCCTGGCACACGGCCTGGAGGGTGACCCGGTCCTGCCCTGTCCCCCAATGCCCTGCCTGCCCTCCTCTATGCTCCCCACACAGGGCCTGGGGCACCCTGGGCACCTCCCAATGGCAGAGCTCTTACACCCAACAGGGACTGGCCACCAAGGACCTACTGGCCAGCTTGGAAGGAGCCAGCCAAGACCAGAGGGGGCCAGGCCCCAGCAGCTGACACCTCCCCACGAGCTCCCTGCCCAGCTCTCTCCTCCCAGGCTGGGGCCAGTGGGAGCTGTGTCTGCTCGGGGGTCCTGGACTTCACAGCCTGGCCAGGTGGTCAGGGTGAGCCAGGCCATTCAGGAGAGCTCCAGCAGGACAGCAGAGGTCGGCATCGTCCCAGAAAATCCCCGGAAACCAGCAAGGAAGAGCCTCTGCCCAGTACAGCTCCCGGGCCACACCAGTGGCCACCGGCCTCTCTCCTGCCATGGGGCCCATCCCCCTAGGCCTCATTCTCTCCTCCGCACACCAAGGACACGGGTGCAGGGGATGGCAGCACTCAGCAGCCCATGACGGGGAGCAGGAGATGGCCTGGCCGTGCGAAGCAGGTGAGCCTGGGTCGGTCCTGTCCCTGCCGTGAGCTCCCGGGTCCCCTGGGGGTGGGCGAGGAGGCCCATCTTTGGGAGGATGAGAGCTCCCACCAATGCTGCGAGTTTACTGGTTTACTGAACAGACACTCGGGGTGTTTCCTGGGGTCAGCACCACCTGGAGCTCTGAACACTCCTCAGGACTCACAGCAACCTGTGGGGCAGGGACACTGAGCTCCATTTTGAAGATGAGGACACTGAGGCCCACGGAGACAAAGAGCACGCCAAAGCCCCTGAGCTAGGAAGGGGCAGGCTGTGCTGAGGTGGCTCCAGCTGCTCATTTTCAGCCGTTCACATGAGTGCTCTCACAAGCCCAGGTGCAGGCGCAGGACATGTGCTCAGAGCAGAGCCCTGGATGGCAGTCCAGGCCGGGGACCCCGAGGCAGGAGACGGGGAGCATCAGAGTTCAGTCCCCTCCCACCAGATGCAGGGACGCCTCAGTGGGCCACTCCATGGAAAGCTGAGGCACCAGGGCCGCTGAGCTCTGGGATGACCAGAGCAGAGGTCAGGAGTTTGACATCAAAGGAGCAGTGCAGAGGCTGGCCCAGCTCTCCCGGGTGGGCAGAGCAGACAGACAGCGGTCCGGAGGCGGAGCTATGCGGCATTCCAGGCATTTCAGCACCTCTGTAAAACTGGCCTGCTCTGGGACAAGGGGGGAGGGAAGGGAGCCCGGGCAGGTCGGCTCCCTCCCCCAGGCCAACCCATGGGGACCAGCCCCGTAGGGTCCCATTGGGACTGGCGCCATCTGCTGGGCAGAGAAGGGATGCCGCGCGGGCTGGGTCGGGAGGCAGAGCACTTGTGAGACCGGCTTACTCGGCAAGGGCACCTGTGGCAGCAGCCAGTGTCTACGCCTCCCTGGGCCTCAGTCTCCCGCTGTAAAACGGGCTGAACAGAGGCATCTCCCCTGCTGACAGGACCTAACAGGACAAAGAAGGAAGAGGGCTTGGTACAGAGCCCTGCTCATGGCCGGCACGAAATAAATGTCTGCATGTAAGTGTTTTTCGAGACACACAGTGCAGTGGGGGTCAGGAGGGGGAGGCCGCCCCCACTGGGGCTCAGAAAGGCTAAGGGCTACAGTATGAATTGGGGAGATGAGCACTGTGAGGGCGTCCTGGCAGGGTGATGGGGGAAAGCTCCAACAGGTGAGGGTTGGGTGGGGCAAGGCGGGTGATGGAGGGCTGGCAGGTGGAGGCCAAAGGAGGGTGGGAAGGACGGGGTGCCAACACGCTCTCCGCTGGCTCAGGGCCTGCCCAGGTTCAGTGGGCTCCCAGAGAAGCCAGCCCCCCTCTTCCACTCTGCCTCCCCTTCCCAGCTCCCCAGGCCAACCGCTTTCCCTGCTCCAGGGAGAACCGAGGGTCATCTCAGTCCTGTTCAGAACTGGCCGCCTTCCCCCAAGCCAGCTGGTCTGTCTCCAGGCGGCCAGGTCTGGGACGGCAGCCACACACAGGCTGCCCCCACCTCCATTCTGCACTTGGCGGGTTCAGCCTTTCTGCAAGGGCCCCTGGGGCTGCCCCAGGCCCAGCCACCTGGGGGCAGTCCCCCTCAGCCCCCTTCTGCCTTAATTGCCGCAACACGTGTGCCTCCCTTCACCCCTTCCCCGCCTTCTCTTTCCCCTTTCCCAAGCTTGCAGCCCTGGCCCTGGAGTTCACAGCTGCAAAGAAAACACACATACACTCATGCACAGAACCAACTATGGAATGTTTTCCTGCTTCTCCAAGGTTATGGCTCCAGAGAGTTCTCTCCCAGCACCTGACATCTAATTGCATTTCCTCGCCACACATTTTCTCCTCCTACTGGAAGCTAGGGCTGGGGGTTGGGGGCCAGGGGGCTGCGTCTGAGCAGACACCTCTGACGGGGGAGAGGTGAACAGGGATCACCCGGGACTCTGTGAGGGGCCCACAGTGGGTTGCCTGCCTCTTACCCAAATCCGCACACACAGCAGGATCTGGTTTTCCCATTTGGGGAGGGAGCTGGGCTCCCACGTGCCAGAATGAAATGTGCAGCAGCCACGCCTCCTTGGACTTTCATTCATTCTTTAACAAAGTCATTCATTCAGCCAGTGTTTGTTGAACACTGGGCCCAGGCGTGGGCCCAGCTTAGGGGCACCTCAGCCTGCCCAGGGGGCCAGGGCACGGAGGAAGACTTCCCACAGACGTGCTATTCAGGCAGCAGCCTGGAGTGAGCCAGGCATTGACCAGAACAAAGGAGGAAGGCAGTTCTTACAGGGGGTAGGGAGGCTAGGAGGAAAGACGGGATCTGGGCATGTGGTGGAGCCTGGGGTGCACTCCAGGGGGAGCAGGGCTGGGCCGTGGGTGGACCGGTGGTCTCCTTGAGCTTAGGCCTCACCCTGAAGACTGCAGGTGCCCTGGAAAGCATTTCAGCAGAAGAACGACATGATCAGATGTATCGTGCAAACAGCAGAAATGGGCTCGGGAAACTTAAGACAAATACAAGATTTCTGGAAAGGTGTGTGTGAGCTCCCAGATGGCAGGAGAGGCACTCAGAGGCCACTGCACCACTCAGTCACTCCTGCCATCCCACACACAGATGCCAGGTCCCAGGAACAAAAGCAAGGCGCACCCTTGGGGCAGAATACTTCCCACCAGCAACCGAAGGAATGAGCCACTTGACACAGTGCGGAGCCATCTCTGGAATGTTCTGTGGCTGAAACAAAAGAAGCCAGACCCAAAGAAAGCATCCTGCCCAATTCCGTGGAGTTCTAAAGCAGGCAAAGTCCAGTGTGTGGTGGAAATACACACAGCGGCTGGGGACAGTCAGTGCATATGGCACGAGAGCACGTCCTGGGGTCAGGGGGACACTGTGATGGTCACACGGTGTGTGCGTTTTTCCAAACCCATCAAAGTGTCCTTTACATCTGTGCATTTTGCCGTATGTGAATTATATTATGAGAAAATAAAATGGAAGTAAAGGCTGTTCTTTTGGAGACAGCAAATCAATTCATCTATCTGTTAATCACACTATCAGTCCAGGGAGAGAGGCTGCCTGGGTAGGTCACAAGCTCCCAGCATTCCTTGGCCAGAGGATAAGGGGGCACCCCGCCAGACAGCTCCCCGAGACCTCTTGCAGCAAGGGAAGGCCATTTCCTGAAACCCAGCCAAGGAATGCTGAGAGGCGAGCATCCGCCTTGTACGGGAATGCTAATAGAGGTCGTCCCGGCCCGTCTACTTCAGGTGGGAAACAGTGTAACCAAGCGGAAGAACTGTTTCCGTCTAGCTGCCAAGCAGACCTGGGTGGGTTGAGAGCAGGCCGGTGAGCAGTGCTTGTGGGCTGGTAACCTGTGAGACTTACCCACAGGGCCCTTCTAGCGGTTAGAAATGGCTAAACCTCGGCTTCTCTCATCTCTAGCCCCCCGTGGACATGTCTCAGGAGCAGAGTCCAGGGGTCCTCTCATTCTGGGCTCCTGAGTGCTCTGTGGAGAGGCCAGGAGGGAAAGTGGCTAGAAGTCAAGGATTACACTCATGGGACTTTTCTCCAAGGTTGGTGCCTCAGAGGAAAGAAGTATGGTCTCTGAATCAACAACGCAGGCCGCTCCAAAAAAAATCAGGGACAAGTGCTGGTCACGTGGCCCATCAGCTGTCGGACCCTCTTGGGCTGCTCGACACATGGGTTCCTATCCCTGCCTCTCTCCAGGGCATTTAAACCACAGCTGCTGTCAGAGCCCCCGCTGAAAGGGAGCAGCCTTCTGCCTCTCTGCCCTGGGGACCCGGAAGGCCTGCACTCTCCCCTCCGTCCCGGGCAGTGCCTTGCTCCCCAGCCCATGGGGACGCTTGTGGCCAAACTGCTCCTGCCCACCCTCAGCAGCCTGGCCTTCCTGCCCACCATCAGCATTGCGGCCAAGAGACGGTTCCACATGGAGGCCATGGTCTACCTCTTCACCATGTTCTTCGTGGCGGTGAGTCTGGGGCCCCAGGGCGTGGGGGGGACCCACACAGGGCACGCTCCCAGAGACAGAAGACAGGATGACTTTCTACCATTTTCCTGTATTGGCTGATGAAGAAAAGTGATTTGGAGGTGAAAGACGGAGCCCAGTGACCAGGAGAGAGGGACGGGGGACCCCTTCCTCCTCTCTGGACCTCAGTGTCTCCGTCTGTGCCAGGCAGCTTCTCTGGGATGATGTGAGCGAGACCAAGCCCCCGATGGGCCAGGCTCAATCCGTCGAGGACAAGCCCTTCCAGGGTTCCCTTTCTTGCCACTGGCCAACCGCCCGAGGTCACCATGCACCCCACCCCCAACCCCACTGTACACATAGGGCAGCTGAGCTGGGAGGGACAGGGTGAGCTGGGCCCAGCAGGGGGTTCGTGGGGTTCAGGGAATATGCAGGGCCTGGGCACGTCTGGGTCCAGGATTCCCGGGCCGGCCTCACCACGGAGGGCCTGCTGACGTTCCATTGCTTCCATTTCTGGGGCCTTTCTGCTCTCTGGGTCTTCCCTTCTCTTTCTATTTATATCTGGGTGACTTGCTCTTGGGGTTCCTTCTCTCTCCCCCTCACCCATCCCCTGTGGGTCTCTTTCCCTCTAAGTTTCTCTTACTGGTTTTCTCTGTGTCTTTTTTTTTTTTTTTCTCTGTCTGTGTCGAGTTCTTTTGATTTCTGGAGCTATATCCCCATAGAATTTGCCCTCTTTCTAAATTTCTTGATTTCTCCATCTATGTCTTTGTTCCCCTGGCCCTCCATGTGTCTCTCGGGCTCTGTCTGTCCATCCCCTAGCTTCCATCTGTCTACCTTCGTAACTATCTAAGCAATTATCCACATATCATCTATCTATGTTGAAGTGCCATCCTGCCTCTGCCTCTCAAGCCTCTCCCCACCCACCCTCACTGCTGGACTCCCAAAGTGGCCCCACTCCCTCTTCTTTGCTCCTCTGAAGCTTCCTCTGTCATCTCTGCCCCGACTCACCCTTCATTGGAGCCCAGTTTCCTAAGAGAAGCATGCACTGGGGAGTCGAGCATTCCCCCAGACTCTTGCGGCCCTGCCAGATGTGAGACAGAGTGTGCCACCCGCCCTGGGCTGGCCTCGCTCCCACAGCAGGGCCTCTGTGGGCAAGCAACAGGGGACTCAGAGCGGCCCTGGGTGGTGAGGTCTTCGCAAACACACATGGTTTGGCAGATGTGTCCATGTATAGTGACTGCATCCTCACTGGCTGAACCCAAGCTGGCAGTGGGAGAAGTTGTGTGTGCATGTGAGCCAGTTTTCCCCACAGGCAGCAGTGACCTAGGGCAGGCTGGGCCTTGAGGAGCCGGACTCCACATGGCTTTGGTCCTCTCCTCTGGGTGGAAGAGACGCTAGCCTTAGTGGTGCTGGCCGTGAGACAACGTCCAGACTGGGCGACTTCCGGGGACCCTATACGCATCTGATTTAGTCTCGGCTCTCATGAGCCTGAGACAGTGACAGATCCATTTGAAAGGTGAAGAAACTGAGTCCTAGAGAAGTCGAGTCACTGGTGTCGCTAAGCAGCAACACATTCTTGAGCTCCCGGCTCATTCGAGGCACTTTGTCCCATGCCATTCCACCTGCTCCTCGTGGGACCCCCCCACTTGGTGGAGGCCAGGAAGTCAACTGCGGCAGAAGAGACACTGAGGCTTCTATGCAGGCGCCGGGGCCTGAGTGCTGGGCAGCGGAGCCTGGGCTCTTGGCCCCCAGCCCATTGTGGACCCCGCCCAGGAAGCCACAGGCACTCTAGGCCACCTAGCCCTGCCAGGCTAGGCCGGCCCCACAGCCGCCTCCGTGGCCAGCCTCAGGGGCCCACCCGGTCCCACCCACCCTGTCCTGAGTGGCAGGGCCAGCTGCCTCCTGTGACAAGTGTCCTCCGGCCTCAGAACCACACTGCCCTTTCTCCCAGCGCCCCAGGCAGCACCATCACACATTCTGCCTCCCACACAGCTTCTTCTGTGTTCCCAGGACTCTCCTAGGATGACCACTGCACCGTGCACTTTGTCACATAGTCCCCGGGCCCGCCCCACAGAGTGGGTGTTCTTGTCCCCACCTGACAGAGGGACCCCAAGCACCAGCCACTTGCCTGAGCTCACACAGAGAGGCCTGCCAGTCGTCCTCAGAGGCTGTGCCGTCCCCCACCCCAGGCCCCCAGCTGCCCCTGCTTCAGGAGCTGGGGGGAAGCCCTGCAGGAGAGAGGGCCAGACACCTGTGTTGCTCCACCATCCCCCACCTCCTGCGCGGGTGGCGCTGTCCTGACTCCCCCCTTCCCCACCTGCCCAACGGAGCTGAACCGAGGGCCCGGTAGGAGACGCCCCTCGGCCAGCTCTCCTTCAAACTGCTCTGAACCCTGCTCCCCTGCCCCTGCATTCACATAGCAAATGGTGATTAAGCCTCGACGGGGAGCCAGCTTTACAGGGGGAGCCAGGGCCACAGATGGAATGAGACAGGGAGGACTCCTGCTCCTGATGGGGGCAGGGCACAGACACTCCCTGAACCCCATAGTGAGTCTGCAATGACATGTGGGGCTGACAAAGGAGAAGCAGAGGCAGATGATGAGGCTGGGCTGCGGGTGGGGAGGTGGAGTTCCGGAAGGAGCAGGAGGGCAGGAAAACATCCCATGGCTCACAGGGTGTGGCTCTGACTGCCAGCGCCATGGGGAGCAAGTGTCCTCCCTCCTCTATCCCACAGAGGCTTGAACACCTTGATCAGGCCCCACCTGAAGCTTTATTTTACCAAACGAAACAGTCACGTCCACAGCCTGGTTGCTCTCCTCTAGCCTCCTCTTTGCCAACATCACTCCAAAGGGTGCAGCAGCCAGACTTCAACATAGTTCTCTAGGTGGGTCTGACCGGAACCCAAAGAAGTGGGACCATCTCCTCCCTTGTTCTGGAAACTATACCTCTGTTAATGCCTCCTAGGTGCACCTTAGCTTTAGGTCACCTACAATCATAACCAGCAGGAGCTCTGAATCGACCCCAGCTTGTTTGACTCATCAGGTGACCCAGGGCACTGGCTCCCCGGTCACGTCCCTGGCACCCCCAGGCTTCGGGCTGCTCTCCTGCCCGCATCCTCCCTCCTGCTGAGCTGGGCTCACCAGGAGTCGACTGTGCTGGTTCCCGAGCTTGCTTGTGCCTGCGGGACTTGTCAAAATAATTCCGTCACGTGATTAAATATTAGTTAAAATGATGGAATGTGTACGCAAAAAGACAGAGTTGTTTTCTGTATGAAACAAGTTGACTGCTCTAAAAATACTCCATATAGGCACTCTGCTTTAAAAATTGCTATTGAATTAGGTGTCGGGGAGCCCTGGGGAGATGGGAGGGCCTAGCGCTGCTCTCAGCACCCGCACAGGGATCTCGGTGGCCTTCCTGGACTGTAAAGAAGAGGGCAGAAAGCCGCAGGCAGTGGTTCTTAAAGCCACGTGGCATCTGCCCGACACCCTCCTAAAAGCACAGACCTCAGACCCACCCCAGACCTGCCGAGTCAGCGCCAGAGTGGACTCAGCCACTAGGGTCCCCAAAGCCCCCAGGGGATCTGAGGCCCACTCATGTCGGAGGATTTCCACTGTGGTGCAGCCCGGTTGTCGGAGGGGGCGTTGTGGAGGAGGCTGGCCCCGGAGAAGAGGCTCTGGCCTCCCATCCGATGGTGGGTGAAGGAATGGCCAGGTGCTAAACACCCTGAGGGACGCATTAATCACATCAGGGCTCCCCACCTCGAGGGGCTTTGTCTGCATGCCACCAAGCTCCCCCCAGTCATGTCAGAGAAAATGAGAGACATGACTGGGCCCCTTGCATGTTCCAGGCCACTCGCCCCATGAGGGGAGCGGTCAGCAATACCCTCATTTGCCAGACAGGGAAACTGAGGCATAGAGTCCTTAAGTGACTTGCCCAAGGGCTCACAGCTAGTGAGTGGCCTGGCTCCCTCGGGCCACGGCTCCATGCTGTCCACCTGCTGACCGCTTGTGTGTCTTTCCGCAGCTCTACCATGCCTGCAGCGGGCCCGGCCTGTCGGTGCTATGCCTCATGCGCCAGGACATCCTGGAGTACTTCAGTGTCTACGGGACAGCCCTGAGCATGTGGGTGTCGCTGATGGGTGAGTGGCCGCCCCTTGTAGCCCAGCCCTGCAGTTGGGGTCCAGCTCCCCAGCCAACCACTGGCCAAAAGAGCGGAGACCTGTGACTGCACCCAGCTCCGCACCTCTGAAAACCTCCTCTGCTCTCCAGGGGCTCAGAACCACACTTAAACCATGAGAAAGCAGACACAGCTCTTAAATGCCCTGACTGCCATTTTTTGTATCCTTTTAAAAGTACACATTTAATAAAGGCTTGTTGTGACAAATAAACCTCAAAGAGCAGACAAAGGAAAAAATGCAAGTATGTCTACCCTCCACCTCCCTGGGAGAACCACTGCCCACAGTTCACGGTCTGCCCCCGAGGCTTTTCTTCAGGCCCACACAAACGTCCATACGTAATCTTTGGCTGGGTTTTTTAGGAAGATGGGATCCTTCAGAAGCAACCTTTTGTGCACTTACCACTGCTTCGTGGCGGTGTCAGCACACCCAGTCCCCGTTATGTGGGGGCTCCCTGCTATTTGGCCAGGTCCTTTCTCCAGCCTGAGTGTGTCTTTGTGTCTCCATCCTAGAATTCTAGGATTCGCCCTCAGTCCTTGCACATGGATCTGCTTATTAAAGCAGCTTCCCACTAGCATAATCGAAGTTGCTCTGCCCATGGGAGAGCAGTGCCTTCCTTCCCTTTAAAGCCAGCTGTAATTCAGAGCTCTGGGTGACCAGGTGGGCAGAGGGGGCGCTCTACTTGGACCTCTAAGGGATGCCTCTGGGGGGGCAGTGGCCAGTGGGGGCCAGAGAGGCATTCACCCTCCCAGTCTCTCTGCCCGGTCCCTCCAGCACTGGCCGACTTCGACGAACCCAAGAGGTCGACTTGCATGATGTTTGGCGTCCTGACCATCGCGGTGCGCATCTACCATGACCGCCGGGGCTACGGGGTGTACTCAGGCCCCATTGGCACGGCCGTCCTCATCACTGCAGCAAAGTGGGTGCGTACCTCTGATCCTCAGCAGACAGGGAGGCCCTCCCCGGACCCTGCCTCCCCCGCCTCGGGTCTCCGCTTCCTTCTGCCTCCTGGGCGGGTGGGTCAGAGACAGGGCTTCAGGTCATACACATGGAGAAGGGCCCCTGGGTGCCCCCGCTGTGGTCTGTACCATGCCTGAACTCACGGACCTAACCCAAGGTACCTGAGCTCAGTTTCCACACCTGTAAAGTGGGTGTTGCAGTAACAGTCCAGCAGCTACCTCCTAGGGCTGCTTCCACAACTAACTGAGATCACGCCTCTAAAGTACATGCTTGGCTTCTGATGTGTTCCACGAGTAGGAGTCATTTTATTATCAATATTATTATTTATTATTATTGAAGAGAATGACTGCTTTAGAGATGCAAAATCCATTGGAAACAGCCTGGGTTAATCTGGGAAGACTTAATGGAGGGGATGACCCCTGAGCCTGGTTCTCATGAAGAGGGAGGATGCGGGGTGCAGTCAACGGGAAGATGCGACTTCTCGTGAGCGTCAAAGCACAGAGTCAGGGTTCCCGACACTGACGGCCCTGGTGGCCTGGGCTGGCCCGGGGGGCCCTTCAGAGCTGTCTGAGAGAGGAGGGCCGACGTGGGTCCCTGAGGGAGGGCCGTGCTGGTGAGCGTGCGTGCGGGAATGGGTCAGCTCAGAGCCGGGTCTGATGCTGCGCTCAGCCCTGCAGGGAGAAGGATGGAGGCTCCATGTCCCGCTCCCCCTTAGAAGTTGCTCTCCCTGCAGATCTTGGCCAGATTCGAGTCTAGGCTGGATTTTAATTAGCCAGAAGAGAAGTCACTTGCTAGTGTCCCCACAAAGCCCCATGGGGATGTCCATGGCCCTTGGGCTGTGGTTCCGGCCACAGGAACCCAGCGGGCTGTCTGGCTCCCTACATCTGGGGCTCCAATTGTGTTTTCTTGCAGTTTATTTTGGGTTTTCAAGGGCAGTTGTTTCCTGGAATGAGGATGGATTTGGGTCCCAGAGGCCCGTCCCTCCTCGAGCTGGGGCTGCGGACAGCGAGCCGTAAGGGGGAGGAAGCAGGGAGTGGGGGGTGATGGGCAGCCAGGCAGGGCCAGGCCGGAGGCACCACTAGGACAGGCGCCTCGGGTCTGCAGGTTCGGGAATGGCTGGATGGGGGCTTCCCGGCTGCAGCCGCCCACCCCCAGGGTGACACGGGTTGAACCACAGAATGCTGGCTGCACTGTGGCAGACGCCGATTCCTCATCAGCAATGGCAAATTCTGGAAAACTGAAACCAGGCTTTCTTTCCTGCTTCACGTGGTGCTTCACAGAAGCTGCCCTGAGGCTTCTCACAGTCCTTCTGTGCTCCCCTGGCAGGGTTTGTGCTGACCACGGGGCGCACCGTCTCTCTCGCTGAAATCCAAAACACCCTGCCCACCAATGGCCCCGAGGTGTGCAGCTGCATGCACTTCCTTTTTCCAGTGTGAACCATCTTTTCAGGCATAAATTCCCACCTGAACTTTACAGGTTTAACGTGCTGGTCGGGCTTGTCTAATAAGTACTACGACAAGTCCATTACCTATTGAGGCAGTTAAAGGGTGTCTCAGGCCACCATGCACTGGAGGCCACGTCAATGACACCCCTTGGCTGTAAATAGTCACTGTGTCTCATCCCCTCGGGGCTCCCACTGGCTGGGAGAGGGACACAAGCAGGGTTGGCTTTGTTACAGCCCAAAGAGGCAGGCAGGGCAGGGGTGTCATCCAGGCTGGGGTCCCTCTGGTCCTGCAGCCGCAGAGCTGAGCACAGTGGGACCCCCCTGAGTCCATCTCCCACCCAAGGAAGACCGGGGTGCGGGTGCCCAGGCCAGCTTCCCAGCCGGCTCGGGGTGGCTGACCCCACACGGTGACCTGAGAGCTGTCCTGCCGCCATGTCCCCCCAGCTGCAGCAGATGAAGGAGAAGAAGGGTCTGTACCCGGACAAGAGCGTCTACGCCCAGCAGATAGGCCCTGGCCTCTGTTTCGGGGCCTTGGCCCTGATGCTCCGCTTCTTCTTCGAGGTACCGGCCGGGCCCGTGCAGGCAGGCCCACTTCAGCACTTGCTCGGGGGGGGCGAATGGCCTTTTTGTGGGGGGAGGTGGGGGGCTTCGGCATGCCACCCTCCACTCATTCTCTGCCTCCCAGGAAGGATTTGGGGTGCCTCCCTCCAGTCAGAGCATCACCCAGCCCCTGCCCCACAGGGACTGGCTGTGTGGCTTTGAGATCATGCGGCCCAGAAGGGGATGGGGAAGGAGTGGTGAGGGAGGACGGGAATGGGGAGAGGGTGTGGGGGCCGGGGAGGAGATGGCCCAGCCTCATTGTAAAGGCCCAGGTCTTCATGCTCTGGAGTTTACTGGTAGGAAGGATCCAAACAGTGGACTAGACGGTGAGGGTGGCTCTTGGAGGAGGGCACTGGCCAGGCTCCCGAGGACAGGAGCAGAGTCCAGGAGGGGGTCTGTGTACCCGGCAGGTGTCCCGCTCACGGGGCCTGGGCAGGGGGTGGGGCTTGGAGGGGACCTGAGCTTCGGGGAGGGGGCTGAGGCCACAGACGGATCCCTCCCCTCCCCCCCCTGCAGGATTGGGATTACACCTACGTCCACAGCTTCTACCACTGTGCTCTGGCCATGTCCTTCACCCTGCTGCTGCCCAAGGTCAACCGGAAGGCTGGAAGTGCAGGGCCCCCAGCCAAGCTGGACTGCTCCAGCCTCTGCTGTGCTTGTCTCTGACTTTGCACCCACGTCACCCCTCCCTGCCACTCCAAGCCCCTGGTCCCCAACCCTGTCCCATGCCTGGATAGAGTCCTCCTGTCCTTCCCCACCCCAGGGGATCTGGATCCCAAGAAGTCTCAGATTTGGGAAGCACCTGGCTGAGTGCTTCTTGAGAACCCACCTAGTAGGTTTGTGCTGGGAGCTAAGCACCACGCTGGAAGGAAGGGCTTCCTTCCCTGTCCCCCAAGGCCAAGGCCACGACAGACAGGTGTGTCTGCCAGCCCTGAAGCCGGTGTCTGTCCCCTTACCTACCCTCCCTTGTCACCCAGAGTCCCAGGCCAGTCCCAGCCACAGAGAGGCTCTGCCTGCCTCCCTGGTCCGTGTCCTCACCCATCTGTTTTCTCTTGGAAACAGTTATCACCACTTGGGTCTTGTGCCCTCAGACTCTGAATGCACCCATTTAGGGAGCTGGACCAGTGCGGTCAGCTCTGCCCCTGGCCCAGGCCTGCCTACCCTCTGGCTGTCCCTCCAGCAGGGTCCCTGAATCAAGCCATTTCAATAGTAACAGCTGATTGGAAAATCCCCAACACACTGGCCTTCCTGTGCACCAACCACTTCATGTTGGCCACTTCATCTAATTCTTAAAGCAGGTCTGCAGTGAGGCGTGGCCATCCCCACAGCACAGACAGAAGCCCGAGGCTCCGGGTGTGTAGTGTGCTCAAGGCCCAGACTGGGAGCGCAGAGTAGGCCTCAGCTCACCATCCACCCCCACCTCCCGCCCTGCCCATGGCCCCCAGCATGGACCTTGAGGAGAGGCCGCAGGGCCCGCAGCTGGGCCCCTGACACAGGGCTCACTGCAGTGGCGGGAGGTCAACCTGCTCCTGTCCAGAGCCTGTCTCTGCCCAGCCCCAGGGGGTAGCAGGAGGGGGCCTCCCAGACATTACCTCGCAAACCCCAGCCTGGCCCCAGCCCGGGCTCACCCGGGCTCCCCGGATCTGTCAGGGAGGAAGTTACGCGCACCCACGCCTACCACACGGGGCGGCCTGCTGTGTCCTAACGTCACCGCTGCACTCTCAGGGGACCGGGAGGCAGTGGGCTCCCGCACTCCGGGGCTGGGGACAAGGTGGACCCCTTGGCCAGGTGGCCCCGTCTGTTGGCCTCACTGACTGTCCAAGGTCTCCATGTGGGGCCTGCACACCCACAGCCTCACCCTGGCCCTGCCCCTTGCTGCCCCGAGAGCCCGTTAATGACAGAGCAGCCCCTCGGCTCCTCGGGCCAACTCAGGGCCCTCGCCAGGACCCGGGGTGGGGGGGGTGCATCGTCCGCCCATGTGGAAGTGGAGACCCCACATGTCGTGTCCCCTCCGTAGGGAGGGGGCATGGACACAGGGCCTCTGTGCCCCGACAGAGGGCAGGGCAGGTGCTGCCCCCATTAGCTTCTGGTCTGGTTGGGGGGGTGCACACACCCACGCAGGCACACACACATACCACACGCACCCTGTGCAGAGAGAGGGCCTCCCAGGCCCAGCGTCCCTCTCCAGCCCTGTCTCCGTCTCCACAAGGAGAGGGGAAGACTCTGGGGGCCAGAGGGAGGGCCTGAGGCATCGCTCCGGAAACAGCCACTTGCAAGCCGTCCTTCACTACCTCCCCTCCGCCCCACCAGGCCCTCCTCTCCTCCTGCTCCCCACAGCATGCCCCAGCTCCCGGCTCTGCAACGGCACATGGAAAACGGGAGGCAGTGGGATGCTCCCAACCAGGGAGGAGGCGAGGGGCCTGCCAAGCGTGTAAGGGCTACTCAGTGTGGCCGCGCTGACCGATGAGGCTGTCTGGGAGCACTGCCGAGTCTATGAGTCATGGCGCTCCAGCCCTCAGCCCTGTCCGCCGCTCGGGCTCCAGGCCCACTGTGCCCCTCCTAAGGACATCAGCCCCACAGAGACCCCACTTTGCAGATGAGGACACCAAGGGCCCTCGCCCCTTGGACACTGGCAGCTGAGTTGGTGGTGGTGCCAGATCTTGCCCCTCATCCCAGAGACCTCTTCCTCTGCCTGGAAGACCCATTTTATCATCCTGGGAGCTCTACCCCAGAGGTAGGAGGGAAGTGCCCAGGAGGGGACAGAAAGGGAGCAGGGCACCCAGCATGGCCACCCAAACGCCTCAAGACTAACAGGGAAGAAGTATGATGGCCTCCTGATCAAACGCCTCCGAATCCCCATGTCCTTGAGCCCCAGGGCCATGATCTGTGGCAAAGGCCTCCAAGGCCATCCCGGCCGCCTTGGGCTCCAGAGGGATCCCCGACCCAGCCCTGGGGCACTAGGGACGTGAGTCCTGAGATTTCCTCCAGTGAGAACACTGTCCTCGATGTTACCAGAAGCCCCCGCCTAGTTCTCTGCCATGGAGGGGTCTTCTTTCATGATGGAGGTGCTAGGGCCACCCAGTGTGGCGGCCACCTGCTGCCCCTGGCCACTGAGCACATGATATGTGACTGGTGCAAGAGAGGCACTAAATCTTTAAATGGCAGTTGATTTTAGTTCATTTAAATTTAAGCCGCCATAGGTCACAGATAACATACAGGATGCCTGGTTGCATTTGAATTTCAACGAAACAATAAATAACTATTTCACCTACAAATGTCCCATGCAATAATATATGGGGCATATTTACTTGAGACATACTTACACCAAATAATGATTCACTGTTGATCTGAAATTCCAGTTTGACTCGGTACCCTGGATTTTAGCAGGCAAACCTACCCCGATGGTTAACGGCTACTGCAGGGATCTGTACATCTGCAGGAAACAAGAGGAATGGCCCAGCTCCCTGGACATGTGGGTCTGGGGATCCTGGGTTAAACCAAGACACAGGTAGAAGGGCTGCAGCGCCCAGTACACAGGGCATGGGGTGGGGGTGCGGTGTCTTCCCCATTCTGGACCCTTCCTGAACCAGGGCTAGGGGTGGACACAGGCTACACTGCAGCCTCCCCAGGCCATGGCCTGGCTTGCAGACCCTGCAGAGCAAGAAGCAGACGCAGCAGACGCAGCAGAGACAGCCAACACCAGCCGGCCCACACATGCGCCCCAGGCCCCACTCCCTCCCCACACACATGCCCTTGGAACCCAGCTGGTACCTCCAGTGGCCCAAACGGAGAAGTGTTATAAACATTTACAGAAACGTAGACAAAACAGTCTATTGCAGATGCCCCTACCCCTCCTTGGAGCTGGGGGTGAGGCTGGCATGGCCCCAGGAGCCCCTGGGCCCCTGGCAAGACGTCCTCTGTTTGTGCATGAAGAGTTTTCGCCTGGGCTGTCTCTGTGCGTGGCCTCCATCGCATCTGCTACTGACATTTCCTGCCTCTGTTCTCTTCTCCCGTAAGCCCATCTGAAACCCAAAACTTTTATTGCCCCTTTTAAAGAGGCTTAACAGCTCCCCATCTACTTCATGCCGACTTGTTCTGGGAGCTGTGGTCGTACTTAGGGCAGGCCCGCGGGGTGCTTCTGCAGGAATTCACGGCTCCCAGCTGCAGGGCTTGGCGGGAGGGCCCGCAGGGAGGAGGGCCAGGTAGGCGGGCAAGGCCTGCGGAGGCGGCAGGAAGCCCCAGGCCTGCATCTAGGCTCGCTGGGCAGCCGGCTGCCGGTCAGCGAAGCTTGCTGAGCAGCCTGGTTAACGGCCGCACATGCTGCCCAGGCACCCACCCGGCTGCCGCCTGGCCACCCCCACGGCCCCGGTGCCGGGCCCAGACTTCCCACCTCTGCACCTGGTTTCTTCCCCTCTGATGGAGTGGCAGCCTCGCATGCTGCCTCTGTGCGGCCTGTTGGGGCGAATCGGGTCAGAGGCTGGCTAGACTGGAAAGGTCGTGAGAAAGTGAGGCCAGAGGCCAGGGTCGGGGAGGCATCAGGGGCCCAGGTGAGGAAACGCCTGAGCGGCAGCTGGCCCTCTACGACCAGCGGCCAGCTCCCCGTGCTCTGTTCTGTCAGCCTCAGTGTCCCATGTGTGACAGTGCCCACTTCCTATGGGTGTCGCCAGGACTGCGTGAGATAATTGAATACAAAGCACTTAGCACGGTATTCTTAAACAGCATTTTAAAAACGGCGTCATTATTACTTTCATTACCAGTGGTCACGGGCAAGCAAGGTGGACTCTAGAATGTAGTAGAGGGTCCTTGCTGTCAGGGGGCCTCCACCCCAGTCACAGCACCAAATACCCCCATCTGCCAAAGAAACAGAATGCTTCAAACCAAGCATATCTGATGGATTAAGAATGATGGATCAAGGGAGTAACCAAGGAAGGCTGCCTGGAAGAGGCAGGTTTGAGACTGAAACCAGAAAAGCAAAGCAGACTGAACCATGTGAGCCAGCAGGCACCCTGCCTGTGACAGTTCAGATTCCACAGTTTGGAGTCCGATGGCCCTCTGTGCCCTGAACCTCCCTTCAGCCTCTGGCAACCTTCCCATCAGAGCAACCACCACTCTGCCCCAGTGGAGAGGAGACACCGACAGACGACTGCCCTTGCCTGCACCACTGGCGTGTGTTCCAGGACAAGGGAGAGATGGGTGTGCCTGGTGTGTCCCAGGTCTGAGGGTGGAGGAAGGGGGAGGCTGCCTGGGCTCTTCTCCCACTTCCCTCAGAGAGGGGGATTCGAGGTCACCTGAACATGTGAACAGGACCTCAGAGGCAGGTGTGTGCTGGCCTCCGGGTTGCAGCGTGCGTGTTACAGGGCTTGGGGACGTCCCCGCCTTGGCGTCAGGGCACCTGCTCTTCTCTGGGGCTTTCTGTCTTCCCCTAAGGCTGACCTGGCATAGCAGGAAGCAAGGGGCCCCGGCCCCTTCAGGGTCCAGCTTGAACACCACCTCCTTCCTGAGTGGTCACTGCGTGCCAAGCAGCTTTCCCAACCCCAAGGATTCACATGGAGCCAGCCATACCTGGGTTCTGCCTCCAGCCTCATATAGTCCAGTGGGGGTAGCAGAGACAAAGGAAGGAGAGAGGAGATGGGGTCAGGAAAGGCAGCCCTGACTCAGAAAGGCTGGCCGAGATGCACGGGACCTCAATCCACCCACAAATCTGCACCGTGTAGTCAAGCAACCATCTCGGCCAGGCGAGCAGGAGAGGGCCCCTGCATTCCCCACCCTCGTGCGCGGTGAACAGGCAGGATGACAGCTCCACCCATCAGCCCCGGGGAGCCCCTGTAGGCAGGGAGACTGAGCCCCCCAGGCGGCAGCCAGCAGATGGCTGTGACCACCCCAAGCTCAGGGCCAGGCTGGGCAGGCCTGCCTCTCTGGGCCTGGGACCGCACGCCAGCCCAGCCACTCCTTTCTCTGCCTTCCGAGAAGTTGGGCCTCTCATGCCATCACTGGGTTTTGTTTTCCTAAACGGCTTAGCTAACAGGAGCCTGCTGGCTGCAGGCCCCAGCCAGAGCCAGGCTATCGGGTAGCTGTGGCCACATCTGGAAGATGTTTGGCAGAGCCCCCCGCCCCCTGCACCGCAGAAGCCAGCCTCAAAGCAGCAGCCGATAAGCGCCTGCTGCTGGCTTGGGTTCCAGCAAGCTGTGGGCCTCAGATCAACAGTCCTGACTTCCAGCAGGAGGAGAGGAGGGCAAAGGGACAGAGCAATCTCCAGCCAGCTCCAGAAATCACAGAAGAGCAGAGCCCCAGACGTCGGCACAAAAGGCATCTTAAGGGGCCAGCAAGGGCTGGTACATCCCTTCTGCGCATGTGTGCTCTTCTCTGCTGAACCCCAGGACGCCCATGCCCTACAATCGCCAAGATCATCTGTGATGGACTCTACAGCCTGGGCGGGGCTCTCACACCTGTGATCACTTCCTCATCCTAATGAATCGTGGCCAGCGTAGCTGTCCCCACTGCACAGGCTGGAAAATGAAGCTCGAGGAAGAGCCGGTGTGCTGGAGACCTTGTGCTGGTAGAGCTGAGATTCAACCCCATTTGCATTAGGGTTTCCTGGTCCTGAGTGCTGTCCACTGCCCCCCACAGCCCACTTGTCCTTCTGTCTGATGGCACGGTGGACAACTTCACTGTGGACCATCCAAGCCACCAGGCACTGCATGCTCCATGGGCATCGGGGTCTTGGCTGTGGGGTCCATAGGCTCCAATGCAGTGGTGTCTCTCACAGTCCCCGGGAATTCTGGCAGACCCCCAAGCCTGGTGTGTGACGGACTGCAGGCGGCACTCAGAAAATAAGCCAGAGCATGATCCAGGAAAGGCGCATGAAGGAGATGAGACAGGGAAAGAAAAGACTTACCCCCAGCTTTCTCAAGCCTTCAGGCTTCCCCACACAGCTTCATTCAGCCACCATCTCAGACACACACTGGCTCACTGTGGATAAAAGAGAGTTCCTGTGGCCAGGATTCTCACCCGGCCCTGGTTGACTAGCTCACTGCACACCTGGGGGCAATACATGGCTGTTGACTTTACATAAAGAGCCCCGCCCAGTGCTCTGGGTGACATGGTGGCACGGCTGCAAGGCTGCAGGAGAGCAGAGCAGAGGCTGAAGTGGTAGCAGCGCCAAGGACAGAGGCCCAGAGGACGGCTATGCAGACAGAGGGGCCCAGAGGCAGAGACCGGCTTGCTGCATACAGACTCGCTCTGAGTGAACGGGATTTTAGTGACTGACCTGCCACCTGGAAATAAAGTTGGTATAACCCTTTCACCCCAAGAACGTTTTGCTGTCAATGTCTCTGGTCACATTGAATCCATAGTGAACTTGCCCGGGGCTGAAACCCATTGGCAAGACAGTCACCATTGTTCTGGTTTCCATTATGAGGTCTTCTTTCTTAATTTGCAGATAAGGGAGATTCCAAGTTTTTCCATCAGCCACTACCACTGATTTCTCCCCGGTACTGAGGTCAGTCGAGAGACCCCCATGCTTTGAAATCAGCTAAGGTGCCACCTTAGGCCCTGGTATGTGGCCAGTTGTCATAAATGTCCTGTGGGAACCTGAAAAAAGCATGTTCACACCACACACTGTGTATGAGCCCATCAGGCTGACCTTGCTGGATGCTTGCTTAACTGTCTACAGCCTTACTAAGTCACTGCTGTCAATTCCTGAGGCCTCCCGCTTGGCAAAGAACAGCCTTTAAAACAAAGGACGCTGGAACAAATGGGAGTCCACATGCAAAAAGTGAACCTGACCCTTACCTCACAACATACCCCAGAATTAACTCCAAAAATCCAGAGAGCTTCTAGCAGAAAATACAAGAGAAAATCCTTGTGACCCTGGGTTAGGCAGACATCTCTTAGCTTCCACACCAAAAGTGAGATCCATTGAAGAAAAAAATAATAAACTAGACTTCATCAAAACAGAACTTCTGCCCTTCGGAAGACATCATTAGGAAAATTAACAAGATGAGAAGCAGGCTGCTTCTTGACAAGAAAAAAAAATATTTTCAAAAGAGCCATATGATACAGGGCTTGTATTCAGAGTATATAAGTAAACTTTCAAAACTCAGTGATAAGAAGATAAACAACTGAAAGAAAAATGAGTGAAGGATTTCAACAGACACTTCACCGAAGATTTATGAGAGGCCAGTGCATCCAGGAAGAGAAGCCAATGTCATTAGCCAATGTCAAAACCCCAAATGAGATACCACTTCACACCCACCAGGATGGCTGGAGTCAAAAAGGCAACATATCACATCAATAGTATCACCTAATTCCTTAGAGGAGGTAAAACTATACAGACAGAAACACAGGGCTGGCTGCCAAGGACAGTGGGTGGGGATCGGCTCTGCCGCCAAGGGGCCCAGGTGAGCTGTTGGGGTCATAGAAGCACCTTAAAACTGGATTGGAGTGAGGGTTGCATAAAAGTGTAAATTTACAAAAACTCATTAAACTTAATATGGGTAGATTTATAGTCTTTAAATTATATGTGTAGAAACCTGTTTCTTAAAACATTTCCACTCTCACAGCGAATCTGTCATTTTTTCTTGTAGGTCCCACATTTTGCTTTATGTATCTTGACATTTTGTCATTAGGTACATTCAAGCCACATTATAGCTTTCTGATAAATCAAACTTTTTATCATTAGTCAGTGAACTATTTCTAGTAGTTCTTTTTGACTTACAGTATGTTTTTACGATGTGAACAGTCTTTCCAATTCTCTCTGGCTCCATATTTGCATAATTGTTTCTTTCAATTTCTTTGTATCTTTATATTTTAGATGTGTTTCTTACAAACATGAGCTAGATTTTTGTCCTTTATATCTGGCCTGAAATCATCTTCTAACTGTGACATTCTATTAGTTTCTATATATTGTAATCGCCAATACATTTGGACTAATTTTTACTATCTCAATTTGTCTTTTCTATAGATTCTGCCTTTTCTCTGTGTGCTTTTCTCCCCTTTCTTGCCATCTTTTGGGTTACTGAGATTTTCCATTCCACTTTTCTCTCTGCCCCTGGAATTTACACACTCTATTTCTATCCTTTCAGTGGTTGCTTATCAAAGTCTATACTAAATTACTCCTTGTCTTCCTCTTGAATATCATAAGGATTTAGACTTTTTGATTTCCATTACGCCTTCCCTAACTTTAAGGCCATTACCTTCTATTTTTACTCTGTCTTCATTTAAACCCCACATGACATTTTCACAGTCTTTATTGACTCCAATTTGCCCACCTGTATAACGGTCTCTTTGATTCCATCCTGTCTGAAGCTTCCGTGGTTCCATCTGGGGTCACTCTCCTTGTGCCTCAATGTGTCCTTTAAACCATCCTCCAGTGTGGTTGTTCATGGGACTTTGGTTTTTATGACCTTGTAACTGTCTTTATTTTACCCTTCCCACTGGATATGGACTTCTGGGTTGACAGTCGTTTGCTCTCAGCATCTTGATACCACTTCTCTTTTCTCAAGTTCCCACTGTTGCTACTGAAATGTAAGCTCTTGGGGTAATTATCTTTGAAGGTAATCTATACTTCATCTCTCTCCCTTGGTCTTTGGTGTTCTGCATTTTTACTCTGAAGTGACTGGTATGGATCCCTTATTCTTTCTCTTGCTTGACACTCACTGGGCTTCTTATATTAGTGGGTGGCTGTCTTTCATTAGATCTAGAACAGTTTCAGCATAAAACCTCTTCAAACAGACCCCCGTCCCTATTCTGCCCCTCCTCATTTTCTGGAACTCCAATCGACATGTGTTTATCTCCACACTCTATTCTCCCTGTTCTTTCCTGTGTCCCAGATCTTTGTCTCTCAATAGTACCTTTCTCCTAATTTCTTTTGCCTCATCCTTCAGTTCACTAATGCCCTGTTTAGTTGTGTCTAAGCTGTTGTTAAACCATGCTTTGGTTTTTAATTCAAGTGTTATGTTTTTTATTTCTAGCAGTAGGCTTGTCCTTTGTCAATGTATTCAACCCCCTTTTATTTCTTGCATAAACACATCTGTTTTATCTTTGGGATGTGATATTTCTAACATTTGAATTTTTTGCCAGTGTGATTCTACCACCTACTATTTGCTCATGGTGACTTGTCTCCTTGTTATTTAATCAGTATTTACCATGAACTATTCATTTGCTGTGGAACTTTGTAGAAATTTCCTGAGGCCTGAGACACAGGCAGATTCCTTTAGAAAGTGTTTGTCTTTGCTTCTGCCTTACCTGGGGTACTCGCGGTCTGAGAATCCTTTAAATAAAACCCCTTGCTTGAGGTTTGGGGGTAACTGAGGGAATGTGAATTCAGGCTGCACACACATGAGGGCCAGCTTATGGTTATGAATTCTTACGGAATCTTTCCTCCTCAAGTCAGCACCATGGCTTGAGAGAGGCAGCGCTGATACAATCCCTGGAAGACAGAGAGTTTTCTGGTTTACCTGGAGGGGAGGTGGAGCCCTTGGGAACCCAGGGTTCATGGAGGAGGTCTTCTGCTGGCCCCCCAACATGGCCAGGCTCTGAGCTTTGTCTTCTGTCCTCAAGCCCCAAAGAGAGCCAAACAATGATGCTCTGGTTTACCTAAGAGGATAGAGAAGTTTCAGTTCTCCAAATTCAAAAGGAAAAGACAGTGTTCTTTGGCCATCATAACTCAGGCATGCCAGAACCAGTTTCAAATCCATCCCAATCTGTTGGTGACAACACACTTGAATTAGCCTGTCAGCAGCGGCCACACTGAAGGGACAGCACTCCCTCAGCTGAAGGCCACCGCCTCCAAACACTCCCTTCTGAGCGTCTTCTCAGGCCTGACTTCATGCTTGCTAAGTGTGCCTGGCTCAGCGGTTGCTTGGGAGTCCGCGCCTCATGATGGTGGCTCTCCCTGGCTTAACAAACAATAAATTCCTGTTTCAGACGTGGTGTAGCAGCCCTCATGCCCCACACCTCAGAGCAAAGCCGGCGTGTTTTTTTTTTTAATGTTCCGCGTTCCGCTCTGGGTCCCCCTTGCCCCATCCCGGCCTGAGGACCCCACGTCTCCTAGCCAGCTGAAGACACTGCTCAGGATGGGCATCTGTTATTCTGTCCTGAACTGTCAAGCTGCTGTTAGTGGGAGGGTTGGAAGAGGTTCTTCACTGGCCGTATCGATAGGAATAGATCTTTTACCCTTATTGTACAGATGAGGAAACTGAAGCAGAGATGTTGAATGACTCACTAAATGTCACATAGCCAGTAAAGGTCACCCAGACTCCAACCACAGAACTCGGACAGCCTGGCTATAGGATTTATGCTCTTAACCTATGCCTCTGTCAACAGATGAGTCAGTAATTGGTGAAGTCATCCATCCATCCATCCAATATTTACTGGGCTTCTCCAAGCCAGGCACTGGTTGAGCCCAGGGATCAGCCGTGAATAAGACTGATGACTTCAGCACCCTCAGACAGTGGGCATCCCAGTGGGCGTAGGCACAGGAGGGAGGGGAGGGTGCTACGGGGCCCCCTTCACAGAGGCCAATAGCAGCAGTCTGGTGCTTGGCACCTCCAGAGGCATACTGGCCCTTCAGGCTGGATCTCAAGGCCTCTGGGAAGCACTGCAGCAAGGACCCCCAAAACTGCAGGAACCCCAGCGCACCAAGAAGCTGTGCGACTTGCCCAAGACGGTAGCCAAGCCAACATCTGAACACAAACCCAGTTTTCCCTCCTTCCATTGACGCTCAGGAATAGCTTCTGGGCGGTATTCCTCTGAGTTCACAGCGGGAGGCTGGCTTGACAGCCCTGGCGGTCATGATGAGGGAGTTATGAGCTGTTGCTGGAAGCCAGCGAGCGCCTCCCCTAACTTCTCAAGCCTGAGCAAAGCGCAGCCCGTGGACTGGGATGTAGACAAAACTTCTTAGTCCCACAGTGTACCCGGGAGGCCTTAGGAAGTCAACGCTTTTCTTAAACTCTGCAGGCCAAGCAGATCTCAGCCTCTGTCCTGTTACCCCGAGGGTCATAGGTCCCCAAAGGGCCTGACACCTGTGTCAGTGGAGCTGCTGCAGAAGGAGTGGACTTTCTGGATAATGCCATTCAGGGAACAGCTGGGCACAGCTGTGTCCTGAGGACACTGCCCCAGCCCCTCCTGGAACACAGGGTCAGGCACCATTCCCAGCACAGGCCCCACTCCAGGAGGCCAGGCCAGGGGACGGCGTGTCCTGGGGCTCAGCTGGCCCCCATCCCAGCCTGACAAAGCAGTCCCACACCCCTCCGGCCCTGTGGGTGGGAGGACACCTCCAGCCTGAAAGCCGAGGAATGCATAAGCTTCCCCTCTGGAGACCTTCCGGGCTGGGTGCCTTCTGTCGGTAGGGCTGTGTGCTACCTCCCAGAGTGGCTGGGAAGAAGGCTGGAGAGGGTTTTGCAGCTTCTGGAACCCTGCACTGTGGTTCTCATCGACCTACTCAGGAGCCACCACGGACCTCTGAGGACTTGGTGAAAGCTGTCCCCAGAAGCCTGCCCACAGGCCACTGTGGCTGAGACTTCCCTTGGTTAAGGACTGCTGCCCTCCCAGACCAGACCCAGCAAGTTGCTGGGGCAAGTCATGTCCCCTCGGCCTGAGTTCCAGTTTCAGAGACCCCCCAAGCATTGCCTGGCAGCTGTGTCATGCCCCCAGAGGCTGGCCTCACTTGTTCCCCCAGCTTGCCTCCCCTTAGGTTCCAAATCTACGACAGCATGTAGTTTATGCCTCCCTGAATGTGCACATGCATGTGTTCTGGGGTGAGTGTGGTGCACACGCACACACTGCTCCCTACCCGATAAATCATCTCGTCCTCTAAGACCTGGCCCTTCCATAGTCCACCCCCCCCACCCCTGCTACCCTCCTAAACTGCCCCTTCCATGAGCATTCCACCGTTCACCACTCGCTGCCGAGGAGTGTCTTGCATCCACATGTGCATATCACCGACTGATGGAGCCGCCCTGGGACCCCATCCTGCTGACTCAAGTCTTCCCTGCATCTCCCCAGCCCTGCGGTCGGTCAGCTGCCACGCTGTCAGCAAGTGATGGATGGGCAGCTTTGTGATGTTTTCATTCATTTTTTGTTGGCTTTTTACCTTGTAAGCGACACACAGGTGACAGTTTTATGCTCAAAACAACTATTTAACTTTTCAAAAATGAAAATTCAAATGTGCAGATGAGCAAAAGGAAGAATATTCAAACCACCTGAAATCGTGGGCCTTTTCCCCTGCAGACAATTCTGCAAGGCTGCGGGTCCGAGTTCGCACTGTGCATGAACTCACTTAATCCTCAGACAGCCTGAGAGGGAGGCGCTATCATCATCCCAGCTGAGGGAACATGCAGAGAAATTGGGCAGCATGCCCAAGGTCAAGGTCAACTGAAAGTGACAAGGCAGGACTTGGACCCTGGCAGTGGGCTGCAGAGCCCGTGGTCTTGACCCCCACACCCTCCGCGTGCACACCAATGCCCCTCTCTCAGCAGGACTGGAACACTCAATCCCAGCCCGTGTCTCACCTTGAAATCTCTCTCAGACAGCTTCCAAGGTCAGAGGGCCATGTTCTCCAGTCTGTCACCCCCCAGACCACCAAGTCAGCCCCATTCGACAGGGTGGACAGGAGCTCCAGGAGGGGGCCTGCTCTGCAGGGCTGCACGCCCAGTCCATGGCTGGGCCCCAGGAACCCTTCCCGGAGGCCAGGCTGGCGGCTCCGCCCCCAGCCCGCTGGCGGAGACAAGCATTTCAGCTCCCGACGGAGGAAAGGCCAAGTCTGCAGCAACTCAGCTTCCCAGAGGCCAGGGGCCCATTCCAGGTCGTCAAGCCTGCAATTCAGGCCAGCCGGCTTCAGGGGGGAGCATCGGAGGGCCCCAAACAGTGAGGACGCTGCTCTCGACTTTATGTAGAGGCTGCAGAGGATTCTCATCACAGGACACCTCCCCCTGCCCTCCCCGAGAGTAGTGTGAGCTGAAGCAGGAGGTGCACAGGGTAGATCAGGGGCTTGCCCAGCGGTGCCCAGGGATTCTCAGATGTCAGGCAGCCTCCCTCACTTCTACGAGCTGTTGCGGGACAGGAGCCTGCTCCCTCAGCCGTCACCTGGGGGCAGCCCAGAGAGAGGTGCTGGGCTGGCTCCGGGGCTGCTTCACAGGAGCCCCCGCTCCAAGTGTGTCTGGGAGAGTTTTCAAAGCCAGAGCATCTCTGAACTGAAGACCGCCCGCCTGGACCTCCAAGGGCCAGACCCATGCTTGGAGCTCCTGACTCAGACACCTTATGTCTGGGTTTGCAGAAGAAAGGGAAATAGCCGAGGCTGCAGGGGGCAGTGTGGGGAGGGGGCCTATTTCTCAGCAACGGCGGAGGGGCCCGATGGGCACTCAACCTTCATTCTGATAAGGAAGAGTTTGAGGACAGAGGGAGATGACGAGGCAGGAGAGGGTGCTCCCCGCCCAGGAGTGCTCAAGTGCAGCTCTATGTGCGCAGACGGCAGCCAGGTGGACCTCCGAGAGCCCCCTGCACCCGTGAGCTCCAGCTTCACCCTCAGGCAGCCCACGAGCCTGAGCACTTCCCGGCTGAGGGGTTCCAGGGCTGCATGTATGCATGCACACACACACACACACACCTGACCCTGAACACTGGAGCTTCTCACTTGGCAGGGTCCATCCAGCAAACATACAAGGTGGCAGGTGGTTGTTACCCCAACAGAACGGGAACTTGGAGGTTTAGGGCACAGAGAAAGCCGGGGAGGCATCCTCAGATAGAGGCATTTGCTCTTAGCCCTGAAGAGTGTCGCATCAATATGCTGACAGGCTACAGGGCGATAGTTGGATTTTCCCCCACCCACCATGTAATGGCATCTGGTTAGAGCCTCTCCGCCTGGGCCTGTGAAAGGCACTAGGGCCCCCCACCCCGGGCTGGGGCACCAGGCGTCCATCCAGGAGGTGAGGGGTATGGCTCACAGCGGCATTCCTGGAGCGAGCATGTTTTTCCTGTCTAGGTACGTTCACTGGGCCACTGCTCATATCACCCCAGGAGATGCTGTCCAGGAGCCCTGGTGAGCCGAAACAGAGAAAGGCCAGGCAGCCGTGGTGTGTAGGCTACCATGTGGTGGACACAGGGGAGGCCCAAGGGATCCCAGTCGTGGTGGCTTCATGGTTAGGGCTCCATGTGTCAGCCAGGAGCCCTGCGGCCCACTTCCAACCCCACCCACAAGCCAGGCCTGCACCTGCTCCAGTCAGAGGGATGCCCTGACCCCAACCACCCACAGCCCCTTCCCCTATGCTACTCCCTGGAATATCCCCATCCTCCATTGCATCCCAGCCCCCCCAGCCAGTCCCTTTAAGGACAGGGGGGACCTGGTGTCTGTCCTCTAGACCCACAGACCCTCTGCTCTTTATCAGCCAAAGGAACTGGGCTGCTCAGAAGAGCCCCTTCCTCGGTGGCTAATCTTTTGGCTCCGAGACGCCTCACAGTTGTTCCACAGAGGACAGCCCATGAGCCCCCAGGCCTCTGTTGGCCTCCCGGTCACAGATTTGTTGTGGGCCAGCTCCTCAGACAGACATACTGCCTACTTCCCTAGGTGGGGCCTTTGAAGGCTGGGGCTGCTTCTGCCCCTGAAATTGAAGCCATAATCCCAAACACATGTGGCCGTTCAGGGCGGCAGGACCAGCTGGAAGCCAGGCCCAGGCCATGTAGACACAGGGACATAGATACACACATGGGCACACATGGCATCTATGAGAGTCACCAAGCCTGACCATTAAGGCTGGGCTCCCCAGTTCACCCCCAACCTGACTGCTCCCCACAGACACCCTGTTCAGACTCAGGCTCCAGCCACACCTGCTGGTTAGAGCCCCTGCCGCTCCACTTCCCACCCTGGGGCTCCGGAACCTCGCCCGCCCCCAAGCCCCATGCCCCATGCATGCCGCCGGCTGGCTCTGGCTCACCCGAGTCTGCGCTTAGCTCAGGTGCATTCTGCCACGGGAAGGCTGGTTGGTCCCAGCCGCAGCTGGGTCTGGAGCCTGTGCACATGTCTGCCCTGTCCCTGTCCGCCCGGGAGTTTTATGTCTGGGAGGGAGGGCCACTGCTGGTCACCCTGACCACCAGATCTGGGCATGGGGCGTAGGTGAGAAGCATTGGAGGATCGCATAGACATCATAACAAAGCCCGACAGGACTAAGCCAGCCTGTCAAACAGGAAGTGGGAGCATTTTGTTAAAGCACATGAGTGCACACACACATACATGCAGGTGCTTCTACATACACACGCTCATGGGCACCACACTTGTGCGCGTGTCCTCAAGCCTGTGTGTAGAGTGGGCTCAGCCTCCCGGCTCCTTCCTGGGCCAGGCCCTGGTGGGGTAGCATTCTGCACCCTGAGAAGAGCTGCCGGGAAAAGAGACCAGGCACCAGCTCTGCAAAGGACAGGGCACCCCTACCCCTGAGGGCGCTGCCCAGGGTGTGCAGATAATGGCTTCAAAGCCTTCAGGCATGACTCAACTCCCAGCCCAACTCCTCTCCCCAGTGGCTCTCATCCCCTCCTTCCTCTCCCTTTAGGAAACTCCTCTGTGGTGGACTTTGAGGCCAGCAGAGGGGCTAGGGGTCTGACGCTCCCCACCTCCCAGCAGCAGCTCAAGCCCTGGTCCTCCTCACCCAGAGCCGAGGCAGCTGGGTCTTAGGGCTGAGGCCTGGCCCCCTTTCCACCACCCTCTGCCTATGGCCAGTGGACACTCCCAAGGGCTCTAGGGGAGGATGGAGGGTGGCCTGGGTCCTGGTCAAAGCCCACCAGGCAGAATCCAGCCTGCCCCTGTCTGCTGGCTCAGGAGACCCAGGGGCCTTCGCCAGCATGGTCCTTCGCTGGCATCTCATTCCCAGCAGACGTGCTAGACTCCAGGTCCAGGGCACAAATCCCCTAGTGCAGACATTTAAAAGGGGGCAGCCAGGCCTGGTTTGCTTTCCAGTTACTCTGGGCACGCCCAAAGGCCAGGGTGACTGCTCAAGGCCCACCCCGCCTTGCTCCTCTGGCCGCTGGGCCCCCAGCCTCAGTCTTCCTCACCGCAGAACAGGGTGAGCCCTCCTCAGCTGGGAAGGTGGCAGCCCACAGCAGGGCGCATCCTGGGCATGGCCCCCCAGTGTGGCCACTTTCCAGGGCGGGATGTCAGCAACAGGCAGCACAGCTCTGAGCCTCAGTTTCCTCTTCTATTAAATGGGAGGAAGAGTGTGCAGTGAGTGGCAGGACGAGGGGAGTGGGGACCAGTGTCTGCACCCAGACTGGAGTTCTGGAGCACCGACAGACGACAGCTGCAAACAGCCCTCACTTGCCCCCATCCCTCCGTCTCGCCAGGAACCCCAAAGGCCTACCCCCCGGGGGATCCGGTCACAGCTGGACTCCCCACCCCCTGAGGTGCCCTCGGGTCTCCCAGTGGAACATTTTTGACATATTCTAAACCGTCAGCAAAACAAGATGAAAATTCAGTAATTGCTTTTGGCGGGGAGTCCACAGGCCAGCATAGGGCCAAAAATAACCGAGGGAAGGCTTTCTGGGCCACCTGCAGCCCTGGGGCTCTGTGCCGGCTCTGTCTGAGCCCGGGGCTGGAGTGCTCTCCGCCTGACCCTGCCGCCGGCCACCAGGACAAAAGGGGGAGCCTGGAGGGACACAGGGGAATGGCTGGACAGAGCGAGACTGCCGCTTCCACACAGCGAGCCAGGAATGTCCGGCCGGCCGAAAAATGTAATGTCATCCTTGAGCAACAGTGGCCGCTGTGCTATTTAGCCGCCTGCAGACTGGCTGAGTCCTGGGGGAGGGTGCTGGCTGAGGCTGTGAAAAGGCAGAGACAGCAGGCTGTGCAGGTCATTTTCACCCCCAGGCCCCCTGCCCAGCTCTCTCCCCAAGCCTGGCCAGTGCCACTAGCAGGCAAGGGGCTGTGAACCCCAGGGTTGTTAGAACCGGGGTCATCACACACCCAGCCAGGGCGGGGGACCTGGGTCTGACACGTCCCAGCACAAAGGCCCAGAGAAGCAAGAACTGACTTCACCTAGTCAGATCAGACCCCATGTCCACATCCCAGGCAGCTGCCTCCTCTCCTCCCAGCCTTGGATCCCCGTCTGCCAAACAGGTGGAAGCGGAGAGTCAAGGCAAGAAGCATCCAGCACGGGGCATCCGGCTCAGCTCCGCCTACACCGCCCCGCACGCCGCCCCGCCCAGCTCTCCCCGCACAGCCCGCATGGCCCCGCACAGCTTTGCAGATGAGAGACTGGAGACGGTTTGTCAAGCTCGCACAGCAAGGACTAAACCCCAGGTCAGCTGCCCTGCCAGAACCCTAGGAGCACAACGGGCGGGGGCTGCAGCAGGGCCCCGAGGAGGGGGCTGACAGGCAGCAGGGGGGCAAGTCAGCCTCACCCCGGCCTTCCCTTGCTCCCTCTTTGTGCCCCAAACAGGAAGCACCTGTTGAAACCCCAAGAAGGTCCCCAGGAGCATCTACTGGGGGAAGCCGGCCAGGTCTTTGGTGTGAAGGAGAAGAGAGGGGTCCTGCCAGGGCCTGGCTCTCTGGACAGGCTGCCCAAGCTATGAAGGATGTTGTTCCCTCTGAACCCCGCCCGCCTGCCCACCTGTCCACCTGCCGTCTCCTTGAGCTGAGAAGAGAGCTGTCCGCCCTGCCCCTTGTTCTTGTCTGCACATAGCCCTGATCTGGTGTTCCTGTCACCTTACGGAGCACTTGACAGGGGAGGAGAGACAATGTCGTCAGCTGTGCTTGGTCTCAGACAAGCGCCCTGCTCCATGAGACGGAGAGCCACCCACCTGTCAACAGGGAGCCAGGCCAGGCTGTTCTCCTCCTCCTCCTCTGAGTGGACACCTGGCTTCTCTTGACAGGCAGCTGTGTAATAGGCAGAGTCCTGACTATCTTGAGAGCCACCTGCATGCCTCCGAGGGCAATTCCCTGGCGACCATCTCAGAGTGCAGTGGAGAGGGCCTCTAGGCCCCTTCATCCGCAGGTGAAGAGGGGCTTGATGACCCGTGTCAGTTCAGAGCGCACGAGGCTGCAGCACACAGGAGGCCAGCTCTCACGACCAGATGCCCAGGCTCTGTGAGGTTCCTGCCTTGTCCCTGCCTGCCATCCCTAGCCTGGCCTCTCCTCTCGTGGTTGCAAGAGGGCTGCCGCGGCCCCAGGCAACACAACTGGATTCCAGGCAGAAAGAAGAGGGTAGGATCCCAAACCTCTCTAATCAGGAAGCGTGGCCCTTCCTGGACACTCCTGTCTACACCTCCTGGCCAGAATGGACTCACACGGCCAGCTGGCTGCAAGGACAGCAGGAAGGTCTGTGTTTTCAGTTAGGCACATTGCCACCTGAGACAAAACTGGGGCCCTTTTAGGAAGGAAACAGAAAGGAAGAAGACAGCATGGTCAACACTCCGCCCCAGTAGGCTGATGAGGAAAGGAGACTCAGGGTGGGTAGCCCTGCAAAGGACGCACAATGGGAGGGCGCCAGACGCTAGAGTGGGAGGTGGTTCCGTGCACCTCCCCCACCTGCTCGCCTCAAGAGCAAACGCTTCTTCCGCAAAGGAGAGACCCATTGCCCCCCACCCCCCCGGGCCACTTAAATTGGCAAATGCCCCTCAGCCCGCAGCCAGGCTGATAGGAAGGATACCAGCTTCCCTCCATCCCCAGCTTCCTCCAGGGAGTCCACACATATTAACCACATGAACACATATGCACACGCACATGCACGCACACATGTACCCAGGCATACCTATACACACACACGCACATGTACATGCACTCATGCACACACACGTTCACAGTTTGCGCATGTAGTCACACATACATGGGCACACAGTATACATGCACACATATGCACATACACATGCATACATACAAAGCTCATGTGTACGCTGACAGGTGCGTGATAGGTGTGTGTGTGCACACATGGTCACTGCATGTGGGCACTTGTGTACACACATGTATCTGTGTGCATGCACACATATATATACACAGGCACATGCACACACATATGCACATTCTCACACACACACGCTAGTGAGCTGTCTGCTCCCAGTAACTCTTTACCAACCAGCTCGAGGAGTGATCCACTAGCCCCATGCCAGGACACTCTGGCTTGCCCCAATCCCCAGGCCCATCCTGTTACCCTTTGCAATGTCCAACCCACTGAAAGCACACATTTTCCTAACCTCAGGCATCCCCTGGGGGAGGGGGAAAGAGTCAGGAGCCCAAGGGGGAACCACAATGTTTATAAAACAGGCCACTGAATTACACAGAACAAAATTTTCCTTGCAGGTGCAATTCCTCTCTGGACAAGTTGCACATGGATGCCTGCCCACACTGGCCTCGGGCACTGCAGCAGGGGCTCAGTGGCCTGCGAGAACCACAGGGGCTGGCCAGATGCAATGCATTGGCCTCTGGAGCTGCATCGGAAGCCACATGGCATTTTCATGGGCACTGGCAGAAATGCAAACAAGCATAGCCGGCACACTGGCCCTTGCCTGACCGCGTTTCTCTATAGTTCTTTGCCAATGGGCAGGGATAAGGCCTCGAGCAAGGTCCAGAGGGGCTAATCCCTCAGCCCAGACTGCTGGGCATCCCTACACCCCCAGCAGGAAGCCGTCTCTGGGGGTATGGGGGGAGTGCCTGGAATCCCTGCATCAGTCTTACACTTGGAGGGAAGTAGCTAAGGGTTTGGCTCTGACTGGCAGCCTCTGAAAAGATGTGAGGAGGGGCATGGGGCTGGTGCTACCCAGAGGCCACAAGCCCAGCCCAGCCCCCCTTGGAGGAATCTAGCAGTCTGCGCCTGAGTTACAAAGGCCACCCCTGACCTCAGAAGTTAGGTCTCACGGTCTTTGTCTGAAGAGATGCATGGAGGGTGGGCAAAAGTGGAGACGTAGAGGAATGGGTGAGGCGTGGGAGGAGCCATGTCCTGCCCACTGCCTCGCTCCCCCTCTGGCAGGGAGGGGATGTGACAGAGGAGCAGGGGAGAGCCCCCCAGGGGCCCTTGCACCACATCTGGGCAGAAGGCCAGATGGGGGAGGAGCCACACCCCTCCCCCACGCCCTGAGCTGTGGCTGCAGCCAGCCCTGATTCTGCTTGTCTCCTGCTAGGCCTGCAGCATAGGCAAGCAGCTCAGGAGAGGAGGCAGAAGGAGGCAGGGAGGGACAGTCTCAAAGTGTCTGAGCCTAATCAGGCCTCCGTCTTCCCATATCAGGAGGAGGGGCAGCTGAGAGGGGCTCCCGTGATCCACCCCATCCCCATCCCACTGGCGGCTGGAAAAGCCACTGTCCAGCCACCAGGTCTCTGCTCTCTCAGTTCCCCATCTGAAATGCGCATCCCCATGTCTTCAGGACGTTTCCCAGACCCCCAAAAAGTCTCTGAGGCTCCCCGCCTACCTCCCCACTGTGGACAGGCCAACATGTTGGACTGAGTCCACCACGGTGGAGACAGGATAGGGACAGCTCCCTGGCCACTGCAGCCCAGACACACACGGGTGCACCTTGGCTTTGGGAAGCAGAGGAGAAGCGAGAGAAGCCCCACTCCTGGAACCATGGGATGGACAGCTCATGGTGGGGTCCCCTACCCCCGAGGCTTCAGCTGCCTGAGGGGCAGCTGGCAGGTGAGGACAAGAGCATGCAGCTCCCTGAGTCCCCGGGACCCCGCCACCTGTCTCCCGTGGGGCCTGGCACTTGGCAGGTGTCTTGATGAGCATTTATTTGTTCAATGAGAGACAAGGGCGCCAGAGCCACCAGTCCCAACCTGAAGGTCTCCACGCCACTCCCACCCCCGGGGAAGTGTGCCTTCCTTTGTCAGGGTCAGAGGGGTGGCTGGGAGGCAGGAAGGCCCCAGTGACCCTGGGCAGAGTCCCCATTCCTGCCCCCTGCCACCCGTTCCTCCTCCTTCCTTATGAGTTCTTTTGTAAGGAGAGTATAAGTACAGAAATGGAGAAAAAGGAGATAAATAAAAAATGGCAAACGAAGTCCTCTCTGGGTAACGGGATTTGTGCTTATCCACAATCTCGAATTTTTCCACTTTAAACGATGAAAAACCTCGCCTCTACCCTGACAGCCGCCGCAGGGGGATCCCACGGCTGGTAGTGCAATTCTCACTTTAGACACCAGGTGGCGGTCAAGACCTGGACCTCCCAGCTTTCTCCAAGGTTTTTTTGGTCCCGCCCAGGAGGAGGGAGAAGGAGGGCACATGGGACAGTCGGCTGTGGAGGTGACCACAGAGTACCACCCACTGGTCCTCACAGCAATGCCCAGAAGTAGGTATTGACGTCCTCCTTGGATGGCTGGGGAAACTGAGGCCCAGAATGGGCAAAGGCCTTGGACACCATCACCCAGCCCAGCGAGGACAGGGCCCGGACTGAAACGCTCACTTCCTGACTCACTTTGACTCATTCCACAGATGCCCAGGGGTCACCTGCCTTTATTTCCAACACCCAAGATGGTCAAACACGGTCTCCCCCACCCTGCCACAAGCAAGGATGAGGTGGATTTGAGCCCAGCTGCCCTGCCTCTGAGCACCCCCATCGGTGGGGTCCCAAGACAGGAGGCCCAACAGCAAAGTCCAGGCTTACCCAGGTTCCTGCCCTCGAGCTGCGCAGGGTAGGAGGCCTTGTGGGCCACCTGGGATCCCACCAGGGCTGCTATGGGCAAGGGGTGAGTGTCTGGCCCCAGAATTTGGGCCACCACTCCACCCCCACTGCATCCTGGCTGTGCCGCCCCTGTGCTCCTCCTGACTCTGCCAGGCCCAACCCAGAGACACCCTCTTCTCTGCCCAGGAACCCGTGTTAGCAGGAGCCCCGGAGGGGCCTGTCCCACACCATCCACGCCAAGAGCAGGAGGAAAAGCAAGGTCAGGGCTGCAGCCAGGGTCACGGAGGGCACTAGATCCGAGTCCTCTGGGTCAGGGGTGGCATCACCAGGGGCATGGTGGGGTGTGGCAGGAGCACTGGACAGCTGGGTGTCAGAGACCTTCTCCCCTGGCAGCCCTGGCCGGCCCATCTGTAGGAAGGAGAGGGTGAGGGGCAGGACTTCTCCTGGGAAGGTCCCCACTGCCCCCCCTCTGCCTGTCCTTCCCACCCCTCTCCCTCAGGAGGTCCTCCAGCAAGGGGCCAGGAGGAACCCCAGAGGTGACTCCTGAGCCTCAGTTTCTTCTTCTGTAAAATGGGGATGCTAAAGGCCACAGGGGAGGGTAAAGGACCACTTGAGACAGCATTAGGGCTCCTGGCATCACCCCCACCTCCTTACCTTCTCCCTTGAGATGACCAGGGCTGGAAAGTCAGGTTCAGCCCCACTGTCTCCCTCAGAGACCTTTGTCCCTGCGCCAGGTTTTAAGGAATGCAGTTCAGCTAGTTTCCTGGGCACTTAGAAGCCACAGACTCATCTGGAGGAACTCTTCACACTGCAGGGGAAAACGTGTCAAGGCCACCAGCGGCCTGCTGCCTTTGCAGCAGCATGGGAGGTAAGCACCAGGCTACAACCATCTTACAGATGAGAAAAAAGAGGCTCCAAGAAGGATGTAACTCCCTGGGGCAGGGCTCCTGAGACGCCCCAGAGGTTGGCAGAGGTGGTCATGGCAACCTGAGACCCATTTTCAGGCTCCTCCTCTGTCCAGGGCAGAGTTTGGACAGCTCATCTGTTAAGTTCCAATGCCCTGGATCGGCCAGGGGTGGAGACAATCCGAAAGTCAGGGATGGCCTCTACCCAGCCCCTCCCCACCTCCCGGCAGGTCTACAGGATGTTTACCTTCTAGCGCTGTGGTCTCCTGTGTCCGGGAGGGACCCCCAGTGCAGGCACTGGCCAGTGGCAGCCTGAGTGGATCAACTAGCGGCCCTTCCTCTAAAGAACCCACATTCCTTGGGGCCTCCCTTGGGGAGGGGCAGGAGCTGGGGCGGGGAAGTGAGGGACCCAGCCTCCACTGTGGGTGTATCCAGACTCCAGAGCAGAAGCAGTTCTCCTAATCCACCCACCGGGCCAGGTTCCCCTACTCCCAGAGCAATGCTTTCTGCTGCCTCCAAACTGAGGCTCCCTACATGGGGGCTGGGGTAAGATAAGGAAGGGGGGTGACTCTGAATTCAAGACCAGGAGCTTCCTGGCACCCATGTTAAATTCTTGTGTGCCCGTGTTGTGCTAGGCACGGGGTGGGCGGAGGAGGCGAGGACAGTCCCACCCCCACTCCCCAGAGGTCAAGTCCCTGAGCAGCCAGTCTGGGGCAGCCCCAGGTGAAAGAGGACAGGACAGATGGGGCAAGCCCAGCGTGGGAGTCCCGACCCACTGTGGGATGGGGTGAGGCCAAAGGTCAACAGAAATGATCCCTGCTGAAGGAAATTATCCCTTAAGGACAAACATGTTTATCACACTGCTAATTTAAAAAGCAAAGGTGTTTGTAATAGCCTGAATGCCCATGACAAGAATCCTGAGCAAACCCAGGTTTGTCCACTCAAGGGCATCAAGGAGCCATTAAGACAGGGCTGTGCACAAGGAGAGTCACACCAGCTTTCTTCTGGGGAGAAATAACCGAACGCCCAGCAAAGGGTAGGTAAACAAACTCAGTACACCCACACACAGCCTTGAAAGGATAACAACCCACTGCAACACCATGTGGGTGAGTCTCAGGGTACGCCGCTGAGTGCAAGGGCCCAAAGAGCGCTTCCCCTGTGGTTCCTTTACTGTGAAACTCGAGGAAAGATCAGTCTAATCTACAGTCACAGAAAGATAATCAGCAGTTTTCTGGGCGTAGGAGAGAGGGGTTGACGGGAAAGAGCACAAAGGAACCTTCTAGGAGGATGGAGATACCTATATTCTCTGTCCCGATGAAGGTGGAGTCTGGGTTATACAATCGTCTGCACTCATCAACCTTTACACTTAAAAGTGGTCATGCTACTGTCTGCAAGTTGCATCTTAAGAAAGTTGATTTTTAAAATGCATTTTAAAAAGCCATAAACATGAGCATGATTCCATTTATATTGGGTTCAAGAGCATGGCAACGAAGTCCACAGCAATAGAAGTCAGTGGTGGACCTCAGCCGTGGAGGCGTGGTGGGAGCGTGGGTGTGTTCCGACTTGGTGGGGTGATTGGAAGCTTCCGTTTCTTGATTTGAACGGGGTGCACACAAGTTTTATTCATTGAGCTACATGTTCAAGATGTGTTATATCTCAATTTTTAAAATATGGTTATGAGGACAGTGCAAAATTATCAATAGGATTCACCATTTATTGGGTTAGAGTTAGGCAAAATAATGCTTAAAACAGGATGTAAAGTGGTCACACACACACTCAATGGACAACTATGAAAAAAAAAAAAAGACGCCTGGGTAAAAAGATTGAGGGAAGGACGCATGTGCGGCAGGGTGAGGCTTTACTGTGTGTTTTCTCTATTTTTCTGCTATAGTTGTATTTCCATGATAGCAAAAGGGAATCATAACAACATTTTTAAACGCTTTACTATTTTAACAACTAAAATTTGGAAATAACCCAGATGTTCAACAACAAAGAATCAGTTAAAAAATATCTATGGCGCATCCATCCAGCAGAATAGGGTGTGAAGCCACCCTCTCACTCTGCCCATGTCCAGAGGGAGAGCTGGGACTAGTTCCCGTATTATTATTTTTAAAGGTGGGCTTCTAGGGAATTTTCAATTTCTCCTTATTTTTAAATGTTACCTCATTACCTCGATGATTCACAATAAGCCCAAGTTATTTCTGCAACCAGAAAAGTCCAGAGAAGCAGAAAATCTAGGCCTTGCCCACTGGAACGCCACCGTTCTGCCCTCTGCGAAGAACAGGCCAGGGCTCTCCGAGGGGCCCAGTTCACTAAGTCACGCGAGAAGAGGGAGCGGGAGCCGGGGTGACTCGGGGATGCACGTGGCAGAAGTCCAGCCAAGGCCGTCCTTTGGAGGGAGACAAACCGCTGTGTGACCTTGGAGAGTGGCCTCGCCTCTCTGTGCTTCAGTTTCCTGCTACGAGCCCACGGGTGGGACCCGGCTCTGAACCCGACGTGGACAAGCACGAATCCGCAGAGGCTCCGCACGACTGACCAGCCGCTTCCCTCAAGGAGGCACAGACCGAGCCCCGGGAAAGACCGACCGCACCCGGCACCCCGGGGGAGCCCGCGCCCAGCCGTGACGTTGCGCCCGCCGCTGAGCATCCGCGCCCCTCGCGGCCGCCCCATTGGCCGGCGCCAGCTCTGCAGGGCCGCCCCGCAGCCATTCGCGACCTGGGGGCGGAGCTGCTGCCATACGCCGGGCCTCCTGTCCTAGCTGCCCGCCTCCCGGCGGGGACCCTGAGAGGCGAGGCAAGCCATGCAGGAGCCGCTGCTGGGGGCTGAGGGCCCGGACTATGACACCTTCCCCGAGGGGCCGTCTCCATCGCCAGGGGAGAGGAAGCGGGTCCGGTGAGAGTCGCTGGACGTGGGGGTGGCGGGTGGGGACCGGTCTTCTCTGGCCACCTTGGGTCTTTTAGTGAGTGGCCACTAGGGGCCATCTGGTCTCCCAGACATCTGCCCCAGACACACTAGTCCTGTTTAAGGAGCTCGTCCACCCCAGTACCGGCCAGTCCCCAAAAGGCAAAGACAGGGAGACTGAGGCCTAGAGAGGGTGAGGGGCTTGCCTAAGGTCACACAGCCAACGTTGGGTGGCAAAGCTAGAAACAGAAACCAAGCCTCTTCTGTCAGTCACGGGGATGGGCTTTGGGGAGGGCCTCATGCCCTGGGGATTTCCCAAGGCAGCTGGCCCTCAGGCTCTAAGGAGATGCCAATCTCACTGGGCCTCCACCCAGCCCGCCCCAGGGCTGCCCTCTGAGCCTGACAGGGCAGCCCTTGTGCTCAGGATGGGCAGCAGTTCAAGGAGGGTCTCAAAGACCCCCATCGCTCAACCCGCCAACCTACCAGGGCCCTGAAGAACAAGAGGGTGTTCCTGGCTACCTTTGCTGCGGTGCTGGGCAACTTCAGCTTCGGATATGCCCTGGTCTACACGTCCCCTGTCATCCCAGCTCTGGAGCACTCCTTGGATCCCGACCTGAGTCTGACCCAACCCCAGGCATCATGGTTCGGGGTAAGGGCCCGTGCTCTGCGCTGGGGAGGGGCAAGGCACTGGGGGCAGGGGCCCGCAGCTCTGTGCCCAAGCTGAGACACCTCCAGGGCCCTGGTCTGCCTCCTCCCTCACTCACTGCAGGCTCCAGGAGGGAGAGTGGGGGGAGCGAGGCCAGATGATGGCTCCAAAACGAGAGAAGGAAGTATGAGCTGGTGGAGGACGCGTGGGAAGTAGCAGGTGGGGAGATGCCCCTCTGTCTGCCTCCCGGAGCTGGTTGTCACAGAGCAGATACCTCCCTGCATGAGGGGGGGCATGGGGGCAGATGCCAGTGGAAGGAGGCACTGGCTGGGGCATGGAGGGTCTCAGGGCTGATGGGGGCTACATGGAGAGGCAGAGCACAGGCCCCAAGAGTCCCAGGATTCTGGAGTTACAACACGGGGGCTAAGCTAATAGCCAGTGTGTGCTGGGCATGTGCCTGGCATGGGCTGGCCCCTTTCCATGAGAGCTGGTTAACTCCAAGGCCAACCCCAAGAGCTGGGTACTATTGCTCTCTGCATAATACAGCTGAAGAAACTGAGGTTTGGGCAGGCTAAGCTACTGACTGATTCTGCTTATTGCACCTACAGGGAATCCAAGAACCCCCACACCTTAAAATCTAGGGGCTTCCAGTCACAATTCTCCTGCCTGCTCTGTTATAGTATTAGACACTTACACATGAGGCTGGACAGAACTGCTGTGCACAGGTGTCCCCCCTCCTCCCCACTGCGGCACTCCTCTTAACAAATGGTTGTCTGCGTGCTGCTCATACGCCCCTGGAGACAGAAAGCTCCCTGGACCGGAGTCCTGTTGTGCAGCCTCCCAGGGCCAGCCTGGAAAAGCAGCCATCTCTAGGCTCTGGTCAGGGGTCGGGATGCTGAGGACCCAGACCGCTCTGCCCTGCACCCCTTCTCTGCAGTCCGTGTTCACCCTGGGTGCAGCGGCGGGGGGCCTCAGTGCCATGGTCCTCAACGACCTCCTGGGCCGGAAGCTCAGTATCATGTTCTCGGCTGTGCCCTCGGCAGCTGGCTACGCACTCCTGGCGGGTGCCCACAGCTTCTGGATGCTGCTGCTGGGGAGGACACTGACGGGCTTCGCCGGGGGGCTCACAGCCGCCTGCATCCCGGTAAGGCCAGCACTGCCCATCCCAGGCCTCTCACGGCCTTAGCACTGTGTTCACCACCATTTAGCTAAGTCCTCCTGGCCTCCATACCCACTGGTCAACAGACAGTTAAGCCAGGGAGCCTCAGCCCACCCTGACCAGAGCAGCTAATTACGGGGAAATCTGTCCCCACATCTCCAGCTGCCCCACCCTGGGCTCCCCAGACTTCCTACCCCTGTCCCTGACAGGCAGACATATTGCTCAATTGGAAAAAAACCTATTGGGCAATGGGGAGGAAAGGGAAGTCCCTGCGCTGTCCCCAGGCCCCTCCGTCTGCACCACACACACCCGGGCAGTAGCTGGGGCAAGCCCGGCAGGGGACAAAGCCACCTGGGGGGGTGTGGACCACGGTCTGGGTGTTCTTGGGCCTCCTGATTCCCAGCCTCATGCTACCCATTTCAAAGCTGAGTGCTTCTCCCCACGTGACAGGGAAACTGAGGCCCGAGGGAGGTCACATGGAGTCTTGATCAGAACCTGCACCTCTTCTCTGCCTGGTCAGGAAGCCCTGACCGCCGCCCTTCCTGAGGTCCACCAGGGCCACCTGTCTCCTCTCAGCCAGGCCTGGAAATCCGTGCTCACCAAAGGCCCGGGGTGGGGTGATGTGTCTTGTAGGTGTACGTATCTGAGATCGCCCCCCCAAACGTCCGTGGGGCCCTGGGAGCCACACCCCAGCTCATGGCAGTGTTTGGATCGCTGTCCCTCTACGCCTTTGGCAAGTATTGCCCAGATGAGCACTGAGCACCTCGGGGGTGACAGGGTGCCGCTGAGCAGACCTGGGTGGACAGGGAATGAACATGCCCCTAACAAGTCAGGCCACTCTGCTGCCACCATGCTGTGTACCTCCAGGCAACTTTCTGACTCTCTGGTCACAAGCTCCCCCCCACCATCCCTAACTGGGCAGTGAGGGTTTCTCCTGGGCCAGCAGTCTTCAAATTCTCTTAAGAGCAAAATGTTTCCGTCAAATAGTCTTAGGTGGGAAGTCCATATAGAGGAGAGATCTAGGGCTGATTGAGGTGGGTGGGGGTTTGGCTACACTTGTCACCCTGTAATGGCCCTTGAGACCCTCCAAGGACGTCCTATGTGCTGGGCCCTGTGCTAGGGGCCAGGCAATCCCTGCAGCTCCTCCCAGTCTAGGTCATGGATGCCTAGGGCAATTCGGGTAGGCTTCCTATAGGAGGTAGCCTTGGGACTAGCACCTGAGGACAGACGAGGTTGCTTGGAGGCCCTAGTGGGGGGGTCTCCATGTCCAGCCTGGACCCTAGTCCCTCATCCCCTCCTGTTCCCTAGGCCTCTTGCTGCCGTGGCGCTGGCTGGCTGTGGCAGGGGAGGGTCCTGTGCTTGTCATGGTCCTGCTGCTCAGCTTCATGCCCAACTCGCCTCGCTTCCTGCTCTCAAGAGGCAGGGACTCAGAGGCGCTTCGGGCACTAGCCTGGCTGCGCGAGGCCGACACCGACATCCGCTGGGAGTTTGAGCAGATCCAGGACAATGTCCAGAGACAGGTGCGGGAAGGGCGGGTGCCCAGCCCAGCCCACCCCAGCCCACCCACATCGGTCCCCGGGCCTGTCTGAGCCGTAGCCGCTTTTCCTGGAAAATGGGGGTAGCAGCAGCTCCCACCTCCAGGAACTGGGGCAGTATCTTAGCACATGCTCAGTGTGATGGATGCCTGGGGACCCAGAGATACTGACCAGCAGGAATCTGCCTTGGCCCACCCGCTAATCCAGGAGCCTGGGTCTGGGCCTGGGTTCTGTTCCCTGGCCTGGACTGCCTCAGCTCAGGGGTTCTTCCCTGGAAGGGGGAAGAAGGGAGTCTCCTCCCCAGCCCCACGCAGTCCAGGACAGGGCAGCACCTGCCAGGGGTGCCAGCACAGCCCCCTCAGCTGCAGACTCATGTCTCCAGAGCAGCCAAATGTCGTGGGCTGAGGCCCGGGACCCCCACATGTACCGGCCTATCGCCATCGCCTTGCTGATGCGCTTCCTGCAGCAACTGACAGGCGTCACGCCCATCCTTGTCTACTTGCAGCCCATCTTTGAAAGCACGGCCATCCTGCTGGTGAGAACCTGGCCCCATGACGCCCCCCCTGGCTCTTCCCCAAGTCTTCCCTCACGGAGCACCTGCTCTGTGCAATGTGTCAGGACTTCACACTCCACTGGGAGACCACCAGGGTCTCAACTGTGTACCATGCACCTGTTCTTAGAATAACATTGTAAGGAAAGTGACATGTTTTAAATACACAGGATTACAGAGGAAACCAGTTTTACAGAAGCACAGACCCCTTGGGGATCAGGGACCCCGGGTTCAGAACACCTGCCACTCACTGAGGGAAGTCTCTTCCCCTCCAAACCTCAGCTTCCTCCTCTGCAAAATGGAGATAAGACAGAGTGGGCTTCCCTGGCCTGTCTGGGGCTCACAGGGAGATGAGATTTGAAGACTACTGGCAGCACAGTTTCACAAGTCATTGTCATGCCTGATTCTGTGCTGGCCCTGGTCCCAGTGGTGGGCGCAGCAGTGGTGCCCTTGCCCTAGAGGCCCTGCAGGCCAGACCAGGTGACCAGAGAAAGCACCTGGCACTGAGTGGGTGCTCAGTGGCTCAGTGCCCCCAAGAATGAACATGCCTGGGGGGATGCGTGGGCCAGGGCGGCAGTCAGGGGTCCCTCAGCCCCGGCAGCTTCCTTCCTGCAGCCCCCTGAGGACGATGCAGCCATTGTGGGGGCAGTGAGGCTCCTGTCCGTGCTGATGGCCGCCCTTACAATGGACTTGGCTGGCCGCAAGGTTCTGCTCTTCATCTCAGGTGAGTGCCAGCTCGTCTCCTGCACTTGCTGGCTCACCCCTCAGCCCTCAGCAGCTGCTGCCCTCGTGGTGGGCGCTGTGTGGATAGGAGCTCCGGAGGAGCTGGTTCACGGCCCTGCCTTCCCAGCGCCTGGCACGGGGCCTGGCATACACTGGCTGCCCAGAAAGACCTGCTGGGCTTGTGTGAACAAAACCCAAGACGCACCACGTGTGCGGTATGATGGAAGCCCAAACGTGTGCGGCTCAGAGCTTGCCGCTCCGTGGCAGGTGCGCGGCCACAAAGCTGAGCCACACAGGCACGGGGTGCTGAGGGAGGGGCCCCCGTGGGGGAAGCTTCTGGAGAGCAGCTGGCTCAGGGGTCCTGACCCCCGAGGGCCACCTGTCCGTCCACAGCAGCCATCATGTTTGCTGCCAACTTGACGCTGGGACTGTATGTCCACTTCAGTCCGAAGCCCCTGACCCCTAACAGCACTGTGGGCCTCGAGAGTATGCTTTTAGGGGGCACAGAGCAGCCCCTGGCCACACCCACCAGCTACCTCACCCTGGTGCCCCTGCTGGCCACCATGCTCTTCATCATGGGTAGGTGTGGCGGTGACTCCCTGGGGGGCAGTGGGGAGGGGCTGGGCGGGCCCCCTTGTGTGAACTGTGTGGGGCCGCGGCTGTCCTGGGTGGCACACTGCTGTTCCAGTTTGGCTGGGTGGTCGGGCGGGCTCCCTCAGCAGCTCAGCAGAGGTGGTTGAGACCCCCCCCTCCCCTCCCTGCAGGCTATGCCATGGGCTGGGGGCCCATCACCTGGCTCCTCATGTCGGAGATCCTGCCCCTTCAGGCCCGCGGCGTGGCTTCAGGGCTGTGCGTGCTCATCAGCTGGCTCACCGCCTTCGCCCTCACCAAGTCCTTCCTGCCGGTGGTGGTGAGTGCTCGGCCCCAGGACCTTCCCCGGCAACATCCGGGCTTCCTCCATCATGTCCTCTGAGCCTCACAGCTGTGCACCGCCTTCATACCAAGGCCAAGAGCCAGCAAGGGACAACACAGCTGAACCTCCACCTCCATTACAACAGAGATGCCAGCGAAGTGGCGGTCCTGAGGAGTCAGGTGGCCTCCCAGGACCACAGCCACACAGCGCCCTCAAGCTGGGCCTTCTGTCTGGGGGCAGCTGGGGTCTCTCAGCAGTGTGCCCTGCATATGCATGCCTCCCACAGCCTACAGACACACAGCTCCTCCTGCCTTTACCCCACCTCTTGGTCCAGAAACTCCCAGCAGGCCCCACAGCCAACCAGAGTCTCTGAGTCCCAGTTCCCAAGTCCCGCCAGGGCAGGTGGCTACCCTGGAGCAGTCAGTGGGTCGGGGAGGGGGTTGGGGGGTGCTAGTGGGCTGGGAGGGGGAGCATGCACAGGCCCAGCAGAGGCACAGATGGGCGTGGGGTGGGGAGGGAGAGAAGACACGGTAGGGTGTGGGGAGGTGGTCCCAGAAGAGCGTTGAGCACACTCCCAGGCAGGCTATGGAAGCCGCCTCCTGCCGGGGGTTGTGTGGGACAGGTGAAACTTAGAAGACGGGCACCAGGGAAGGGAGGCCCTGAGCCAAGGCTGAGGCCAGAGGGCCCAGCACCAGAGGGGGCTGCATGTACTCCAGGGCCACGTGGGCCATGCTGAGTGATTGGATGGTGTGCTGGAAGCAGTAGGGAGCCTAGGGGTCTCTGAGCGGGGGAAGGAGCAGCTGAGGACCCCCATGGCTGGCTACTGCTAGCGGGGCCCACAAACTCATGCTGGGGTGGAGGCCCTTGGGTTCCCCTGCGTGACCCCACCCCCCTTCTGCATCCCCAGAACGCCTTTGGCCTCCAGGTGCCTTTCTTCTTCTTTGCCGCCATCTGCTTGGCGAACCTGGTGTTCACTGGCTGCTGCGTGCCTGAGACCAAGGGCCGGTCACTGGAACAGATTGAGTCCTTCTTCCGCACTGGGAGGAGGTCCTTCCTACACTAGGTCAGGGTGCCCACTGGGGAGAAGCCGACCACTGGGCAGCCAGGCCTCTGCACTAGCCACAAACTGCACCCAAGTCCAGGAGGCAGCAGCAATATGCCGTCTGCTAAGCACAGGACAGGCCCCCCAGGACAACATGCTGGCTCTGGGCAGGCAGCACTGCTGGCCAGCCCTGGCCTCAGCTGTGGCATCATACTCATCAGCCAAGACCCACTGGCACAGGCTGCAGGAAGCATGCAGCCCGGCGTCCCACCCAAGGCTCTGCCAGGCAACCTTGGGCCTAGTCCCTTGCTCACATACAGAGGGTGTCTCCTCAGAGGACTGTGATGAGCAGACAGGGCTGGGGCGGGAGAGTGGCTCTGCACAGGGTCGCCATCACATCATCCTGTTCTGATCACTCAGCCACCACGGAGCACCTGGGCTATGGGGAGGAAGGTGTGCACCTGAGAGGGCTTGTGCATGCCACAGGGAACATTCTGGACTCCCAAACACCAGGACCCAGGACCCAACAGACTTGCTGTCTGCAAACCATGTTCACCCTACTTGTAAAAATAAAGAAATTGGGCCCCTGGCCCTGGAGAAGAAGGAGTGAGGCCTATTCCAGGTGGGGGAGTGCCCCCCAGAAGCCAAGCTACACCAAACTCTCAGCCCAGCCAAGGTCATCAGAGCCTGCTGCCCCAGGCAGGGTCCCCTTTCGGGCCACCCAACTTGTCTACAGTGAGGCGGAGAGAAAGCAAAGCCCAGCCATGGGGTCAGCCCTGCCCAACAGGCTCCAGCTGTCCTCGCTGTGTGACCTCAGGCAATTCACTTTCCTCAGCTGATGCTCTGAGCAAGGGCTTGGTAAAATGGCAGTTACTCCCATGCTGAGCTAGCCTGGGGTCGGAGCGTTCCCACCACTTACTTAGGGCACCAGAGAAGAAGGTAACCGGCAGATAGCACGAGCGAGCATACAAACTACCACCAGGCTTTATTGCTCAGAAATGCAAACTGAACACTGAGAGGAAACCAAGGCCATTACAACAGTCCAGATCCAGTCAGCAGCCCCTTGGCCACCTGTACAGATGGTCCTTGCAAAACGGGACCCCCACTGGGAGGCAGGTGCAAGAGCTCCAGGGCTGCTACTGTTACTGGGTACCTGCTCACTCTGGCCTGTGGACGAGGGGCTGGACGGTCCTCCCACCTCTGCGCCCAACTCTCAGGCCTGCCCAGCACCCACCCAGCTTCCTCAGAGGGGAGAGTGCAACCTTCCTAGACACACAGCCAAGCCCTCTCTGGCAGCAAGGACCCCTGTGGCAGGGGCAGCAGGGCTGGGCAGAAGTGACCCCACAGTCCCACTTTCTAGATAAGAATGAAACAAGAGGGGCAGGCAGCACCCTTGCTCCTCCCGGGAGGTAGACAGGTCTCATTCACAGCACACGGAGAAGACACGCATGCACGCATGCACATACACACACACATCTCATTCACAGCACACGGAGAATGCACACGTGCACGTACACACACACACACACCTCATTCACAGCACACAATGCACGTGTGCACGTACACACACACACACACACCTCATTCACAGCACACGGAGAATGCATGCGTGCACGTACACACACACACACACACACAGTCCCCACCGGCCTGAAGAGGCCTGGAACCCACAGCCCTTTGAACCCAGCACTGGCCTAAGGAAGGTGGCCCCAGAGGACCCCTGAGGCACATGTCCCATCATGCATGCCATGCTAGAGGGCTGCCCACTGACACGTCCCAAGGCAGTACCTGTTGCTCCTGGCCTCAAATGCTAACAAACCCAAAAGGTGAAAAGTACGTCTGGGAAGCAGACCCAAGCACAGCCCCAGGGCTGGTATCAACAAAGCAAGACTGGACCCAGAGCTCTGGGAGCCCAGAGCAGACCCACTATGGGGTCCTGGGAGAAAGAACAGGAGCTGGGCCCCAGATGGAGCATTTTCCACCCCAGCCCATTTCTGCCCAGGCCCAGCCAGGCCCTATCAGACATGCCTAACAGCTGAAGGCCAGCCTGCCAATCAGAGAAACCAGTGGGCTGAGGCAGAAAGAAGTTGATGGGGCAGGAGGAACGGACGGCAGCACAGAGGGAGGCTGGCAAAGACGATGTACGTGCCAGGCTGCTTCCACACTGGTGGCCTGCTACCAGAGCAGTGGGGACAGCTCACAGTGGGGAAGAAGCTCCCTGAGGGCAGGCTGGCAGGAATGCCGGAGGCGAGTTAAGCTCAGACCCTGTAAACTGTGCTCAGGCCACTGTTCACATGCAGGGCCACCCCAGAGAGGTGGACGGGCAGCCCCGTGGAGCACGGGCAGCCGGCCCTCCACGCTTCCTCAGCACCAGGGCTGGGTGGGCGATGGGAGGAGACCGGGCCCGGGCTAGGCCTGTGGGAAGATCCTGGAATGGCTTGTCCAGGTTCCAGGGGGCTAGGGCAGGGAGCACTTCCCACCTAGCAGTCCGCCGGCTGCCAAGGCTGCTGTTCCAGGTACTCGAGGAGCAGCAAGCAGCAGCCTACTCTGGCCAGTTGCCAGGCCGCCACTGGACACAGGACCAGTGTCTCCAGGAGAAGCTCTCCTCCACCTTCAGCAAGTCCCCAGTGGCTCCATCAGCTCAGTACACCTGGAAATCTGCCCAGCGGGTGTTTGCAGCTGAGCGAGGGCAGCTGGGAGGAGTGGGGCCATGTGCGTGGTCTGTGCAGAGCTGCCTCAGGCTCTACCTCAAGCCGTCCAGCCTGGGCCACCCCTGAGGCTCACACTGCTTGCCACTACCGCCGACCCTGCTGCTGGCCGAGACCCCCTGAGGCCTTGCCCAGCCCCTCAGCATCTGGCTCAAGGCACAGAGGAGGTCTTCAGGTGTAGGGACATGCAGAGGAGGGCATCCCTCAGGGCCGACGCACCAGGTCTCACCCCTCCACGACGTGTTCACACACAAGCAGAGGGTGGGCAGGGAGGGTTGGGTCACCCTGACCACATCACAGCCCCCCCTCCAGGGTGTCTGCAAGCTTCTCCTCATCTGCCTGCTGTTTCTGCTGCTGGATCCTGGCATAGGAGATTGCGTTGCCCCTGGAAAGACAGTGAGTCAGTGTCACATGGGGATGGACCCCAGGCACACAGCCCTCCCAGCCACCACCCGCCTCCTGGCCTGTGACTAGGCATGACCAGGCAGGGTCTGCTGGGCCCCCTCCTTTCCCCAGACACAGCATAGCCAGTCTTAGAGACATGTGTCACCTCTAAGACTGGCACAGGCTGGGGTGCCCAGGCTCTGCAAGAGAGGGTGGCAACTGACTGGGACACCAGCACAGCCCTGGAAGGGAGGAGGCTCTCACAAGCCATGTATGGGCCATCCCTGCTACAGGCTGACAAGGCTTGGCCGGGCCACCAGAAAGCCCATAAATTCTCCTGCTCTCCTTCCCTACAGCAGAACACGCTGAAGCACTGACAGCCTCTGGGCCTGTTTCCCCAACTGGCTAGAGACTTGGGAGGCAGGAAGTAAAGATCCGCCCCCCAGGATTACTTTTTGCCCAGAGCAGAGAGTCCATACAGCACTCCTGTGGCAAAGGCGACGGCGTTGCCAAGCAGCGTGGTCAGGGTCAGGCTGATGACGATGGGAATGATGGCCATCCTGGGGAAGAAGCAGCAGTCACTGGGGCGCTCCCGGCCCAGGGCCTCGCAACACCTCCAGGCTTCCCAGGAGCCCCACAGCCCCTTCCCAGACACCCAGATACAGAGAGGACCTCCAGAAATCAGAAGCTAGGCTTTAGAAAGTCCTCAAACACCCATGAACTTGATGTAAAATTCTGTGCCTTTTCTGGGGAGGGGACCCAAAGCTTTCATCTGATTTTTGAAAGCGACTGAGCTCTAAAAAAGGTTAAACAGGACTTCCGGGAAGATGGCGGTGTGAGCAGGGCGGCAGAAATCTCCTCCCAACACTATATTTACCTACGAAAACACAGCAAATACATCTATTCCTAAAAGAGAGACGAGAATACACAAGAAAGCGCACAGCGTGCAGCTACACCCGAGAGGACTCGGCACCCCAAGAGGCGGGTAAGATACGGAGCCGCGACCCGGCGGGACCCGAGCCCTCCCCCACCCCAGCGCACCGGCGGGAGGAGAGGATTCAGAGCCGGGAGGGAGTGAAAGTGCACCCCGCGAAGTAGCCAGCCCCGGGGATCTGCGCGGGGAGCGCTGACCCACATTGCGCAGTGCAGCTGAGATTGGAGAGACAGAGCGGCAGGATCTGAGCGGGGAACGCGCCAGGGGGCTTGCAGCCGGCTCCCGGGAAGGAAAAAAAAAAAGCGCGCGCTTTCTTCAGCGGTCTTAAAGAGACAGGAGCCCAGCAGAGGAGCCGGATCACCCCAGCACACTCAGCCCAGGAGGCTGGGAGTCCTGGGGAGTTTCAGACACTTTAGCTGGCGACTGAGGAAGCGTAGCCATACTTCCACCTCTCACTGAGATCAACAGCCTCCTATTCGTTCCCACCCCTGCCAGAGCGATAAAGGGCCCTGCAGAGCGGCGCAGCCATGGCTGCGGAATAGTGGGGCAATAGCGCCATCTACAGCATTCCCACAGAATCTACGTCCGGTGGGCGTTTTTTTGTTTTGTTTTGTTTTTTCTTTTTTCTTTTCTTTCTTTTCTTTTTTTTCTTTCTCTTTTTCTTCTTTTTTTTCTTTTTTTTTCTCTTTTTAAAGTCTTAAAGAGCCCAGCTGACATACGTGGCAACTACCAGTGACCAATTCTATAGCCATGAAAAGACAGAGGAATATGGTTCAGACCAAAATCAATCAGACAACCCCAGAGAGGGAGTCTGAAGGGATGGAAATGCACAGCCTTCCTGAAAAAGAATTCAGAATAAAAGTCATAACCATGCTGATGGACCTACACAGAAATGTGCAAGAGCTGAGGGAGGAAGTGAGGGAACTGAGGAAAGACAATACAGAAATCAGACAAGCGATCGACGGGCTTAGCAGCAGAATGGATGAGATGCAAGAGACTGTTAATGGAATAGAAAGAGAACAGGAGTACAGAGAAGCTGAGGCAGAGAGAGATAAAAGGATTTCTAGGAATGAAAGAATATTAAGAGAACTGTTTGACCAATCCAAACGGAACAATATTCGCATTATAAGAGTACCAGAGGAAAAAGAGAGAGAAAAAAGGATAGAAAGTGTCTTTGAAGAAATAATTGCTGAAAACTTTCCCTCGCTGGGGAAGGAAGTAGTCTCGCAGTCCACCGAAGCTCATAGATCTCCCAACAAAAGGGACCCAAGGAAGACAACACCAAAATACATAATAATCAAGATATCAAAGATCAAAGATAAAGACAGGGTATTAAAGGCAGCAAGAGAGAGAAAAAAGATCACCTACAAAGGAAACCCCATCAGACTATCATCAGACTTCTCATCAGAAACCTTACAGGAAGGAAGAGAATGGCATGATATATTTAATGTTATGAAACAGAAGGGCCTCGAAGCAAGAATATTGTATCCAGCACGATTATCATTTAATAAGATGGAGGGATTAAACAATTTCCAGACAAATGAAAGTTGAGAGAGTTTGCCTCTCATAAACCACCACTACAGGATATCTTAAATGGACTGCTCTAGATGAAGGCACACCTAAGGCTAAAAAGATGTCACCAGAGAAAATAAAATCATAGCAGAGAAAGCAGACCATCCAAATACTAACTAAAGGCAAAGAATAAAACACCTATTATAGAAAGAATGGAGGAGGAGGAATAAGAAGAGAGAGAAATAAAGAAACATCAGACTGTGTTTACAGTAACTTAACAAGAAAGTTAAGTTAGATTGTTAGATAGTAAAGAAGCAACCCTTGAACCCTTGGTAACCACGAATCTAAAGCCAGCAATGGCAATAAGTACATATCTATCAATAATCACCCTAAATGTAAATGGACTGAATGCACCAATCAAAAGACACAGAGTAACAGAATGGATAAAAAAGCACGACCCATCTATATGCTGCCTACAAGAAACTCACCTTAAATCCAAAGATATACACAGACAAAGAGTGAAGGGATGGAAAAAGATATTTCATGCAAACAACAAAGAGAAAAAAGCAGGTGTTGCAGTACTTGTATCAGACAAAATACGCTTCAAAACGAAGAAAGTAGCAAAAGAAAAAGAAGGACATTACATAATGATAAAGGGGTCAGTCCAACAAGAAGATATAACCATTATAAATATATATGCACCCAACACAGGACCGCCAGCATATGTGAGACAAATACTAACAGAATTAAAGGAGGAAATAGACAGCAATGCATTCATCTTAGGAGAATTCAAAACACCACTCACTCCAGAGGACATATCAACCAGACAGAAAATAAGTAAAGACACAGAGGCACCGAACAACACACTAGAACAGATGGACCTAACAGACATCTACAGAACTCTATACCCAAAAGCAACGGGATGCACATTCTTCTCAAGTGCACATGGAACATTTTCCAGAATAGACCACATACTAGGCCACAAAAAGAACCTCAGTAATTTCAAAAATATTGAAATGCTACCCCCCAACTTCTCAGATCACCAAGGTATAAAACTAGAAATAAATTTTAGAAAGAAATCAAAAAGGCTCACAAATACATGGAGACGTAACAACATTCTCCTAATTAATCAATGGGTTAACGACCGTATCAAAACAGAAATCAAAGAACATATGGAAACTAATGACAACAACAACACAAAGCCACAACTTCTGTGGGACGCAGCAAAAGCAGTTCTAAGAGGAAAGTATATTGCAATCCAGGCCTATTTAAAGAAGGAAGAACATTCCCAAATGAATAGTCTAAACACACAATTACAGAAATTGGAAAAAGAAGAACAAATGAGGCCCAAAGTCACCAGAAGGAGGGACATAATAAAGATTAGAGAAGAAATAAATAAAATTGAGAAGAATAAAACAATAGAAAAAATCAATGAAACCAAGAGCTGGTTCTTTGAAAAAATAAACAAAATAGATAAACCCCTAGCCAGACTCATTAAGAGAAAAAGAGAATCTACACACATAAACACAATCAGAAATGAGAAAGGAAAAATCACGATGGACCCCACAGAAATACAAAGAATCATAAGAGAATATTATGAGAATCTATATGCTAACAAGCTGGAAAACCTAGAAGAAATTGACAACTTCTTAGAAAAATACAACCTTCTAAGACTGACCAAGCAAGAAACAGAAAAACTAAACAGACCAATCACCGGTGACAAAATCGAATTGGTAATCAAAAAACTACCCAAGAACAAAACCCCCGGGCCTGACGTATTCACCTCTGAATTCTACCAGGCATATAGAGAAGAAATAACACCCATTCTCCTTAAAGTTTTCCAAAAAATAGAAGAGGAGGGAATACTTCCAAACTCATTCTATGAAGCCAGCATCACTCTAATACCAAAACCGGGCAAAGACATCACCAAAAAAGAAAATTACAGACCAATATCCCTGATGAACGTAGATGCAAAAATACTCAACGAAATATTAGCAAACCGAATTCAAAAATACATCAAGAGGATCATACACCATGATCAAGTGGGATTCATCCCAGGGATGCAAGAAAGGTACAACATTCGAAAATCCATCAACACCATCCACCACATCAACAAAAAGAAGAACAAAAACCACATGATCATCTCCATAGATGCTGAAAAAGCATTTGACAAAATTCAGCATCCATTCATGATTAAAACTCTCAACAAAATGGGTATAGAGGGCAAGTACCTCAACATCATAAAGGCTATATATGACAAAACCACAGCTAACATCATACTTAACGGCGAGACGCTGAAAGCTTTTCATCTAAGATCGGGAACAAGACAAGGATGCCCACTCTCTCCACTGTTATTCAACATAGTACTGGAGGTCCTAGCCACAGCAATCAGACAAAACAAAGACATACAAGGCATCCAGATTGGTAAAGAAGAAGTAAAATTGTCACTATTTGCAGATGACATGATACTGTACATAAAAAACCCTTAAGATTCCATTCCAAAACTACTGGAACTAATATCTGAATTCAGCAAAGTTGCAGGATACCAAATTAACACACAGAAATCTGTTGCTTTCCTATACACTAACGATGAACTAACAGAAAGAGAAATCAGAAAAACAATTCCATTCACAATTGCATCAAAAGAATAAAATACCTAGGAATAAACCTAACGAAGGAAGTGAAAGACCTGTACTCTGAAAACTACAAGACACTCCTAAGAGAAATTAAAGAGGACACTAACAAATGGAAATGCATCCCATGCTCTTGGCTAGGAAGAATAAATATTGTCAAAATGGCTATACTACCTAAAGCACTCTACAGATTCAATGCAATCCCTATCAAACTACCAACAGCTTTCTTCAATGAACTGGAACAAATAATTCTAAAATTCATATGGAACCACAAAAGACCCCGAATAGCCAAAGCAATCCTGAGAAGGAGGAATAAAACAGGGGGAATTACGCTCCCTGACTTCAAGCTCTACTACAAAGCCACAGTAATCAAGACAATTTGGTATTGGCACAAAAACAGACCCACAGACCAGTGGAACAGAAAATCCAAACATTAACCCAAACATATACAGTCAATTAATATTTGATAAAGGAGCCTTGGATATACAATGGGGAGATGACAGCCTCTTCAGCAGCTGGTGTTGGAAAAACTGGACAGCTACATGTAAGAGAATGAAACTGGACTACTGTCTAGCCCCATACACAAAGGTAAACTCAAGATGGATCAAAGACCTGAATGTAAGTCATGAAACCATAAAACTCTTAGAAAAAAACATAGGCAAAAATCTCTTGGACATAAACATGAGCAACTTCTTCATGAACATATCTCCCCGGGCAAGGGAAACAAAAGCAAAAATGAACAAGTGGGACTATATCAAGCTGAAAAGCTTCTGTACAGCAAAGGACACCATCAGTAGAACAAAAAGACATCCTACAGTATGGGAGAATATATTCATAAAAAACGTATCTGATAAAGGGTTGACATCCAAAATATATAAAGAACTCATGCACCTTAACAAACAGAAAGCAAATAATCCAATTAAGAAATGGGCAGAGGACATGAATAGACACTTCTCCAAAGAAGAAGGTCAGATGGCCAACAGGCACATGAAAAGATGCTCCAAGTCGCTAATCATCAGAGAAATGCAGATTAAAACCACAATGAGATATCACCTCACACCAGTGAGGATGGCCAACATCCAAAACACAAACAACAACAAATGTTGGCGAGGATGTGGAGAAAAGGGAACCCTCCTACACTGCTGGTGGGACTGCAAATTAGTTCAACCATTGTGGAAAGCAGTATGGAGGTTCCTCAAAAAACTCAAAATAGAAATACCATTTGACCCAGGAATTCCACTCCTAGGAATTTACCCTAAGAATGCAGCAGCCCAATTTGAAAAGGACAGATGCACCCCTATGTTTATTGCAGCACTATTTACAATAGCCAAGAAATGGAAGCAACCTAAGTGTCCATCAGTAGATGAATGGATAAAGAAGATGTGGTACATATACACAATGGAATATTATTCAGCCATAAGAAGAAAGCAAATCCTACCATTTGCAACAACATGGATGGAGCTAGAGGGTATTATGCTCAGTGAAATAAGCCAAGCCGAAAAAGACAAGTATCAAATGATTTCACTCATATGTGGAGTATAAGAACAAAGAAAAAATAGTGAAGGAACAAAACAGCAGCAGCCTCACAGAACCCAAGAATGGACTAATAGTTACCAAAGGGAAAGGGACTGGGGAAAATGGGTGGGAAGGGAGGGATAAGAGGGAAAAAGGGGCATTACGATTAGCAGATATAATGTTGGGGGGGCACGGGGAGGGCAGTACAACTCAGAGAATACAAGTAGTGATTCTATAGCATCTCACTACGCTGATGGACAGTGACTGTAATGGGGTTGGTGGGGGGTACCTGATGATCGGGTAGTTTAATAACCATAATATTGCCCATGTAATTGTAGATTAATGATAATAAAAAAAAGTGAAAAAAAATACTCAAAAAAAAAAGAATACAATGGTTAGAGGCTTGACTTTGTCAAATGTTCAGTAAATGTTTTGTAAGTAATCTAGCATAGTTGTTAAGAATGAGTAAACTAAGTGTAGCAAGTGAACATCTTAATAATAGTGTGTTGCAGTGTGTGTACTTACAGCCTGAGAATTTTTGTAGTAAACTAAAACCTGAAAGTTTTGCTAAGTTAAGTAAACATACTTTGTGCTTAGTGAGAGATTGTTCTATAAAGCTCATGGTTACAGAAATTATAAAATGTGTTCATAAATTTGTCAATCTGAAGAATGCTACTGTAACAGTTTACCATAGCCTACTTCTCAGTGTTCACTGAAAATTAAAGTTCCTAATGGTTTTAAGCTCTAATAAGAGCTACTTAAAATAAAGAAAACATTTCTTTCTGCATGCTAAAAAAATGTGTCTTTTGATAAAAGTAACTTAGTTCTAAAGTACAGCTGTTTATTTAAAGAGGGAGAACACTGAATGTAAAAGGAAAGTTGTAGAAAGCTTCTGGAAAAATTGATATGGTCATGTTATGTAAAATTAAAGCAAAGGAGTTTCAATATCAAGATCACAGCAAAATTAGAATTTTGTTTTCAGTTAAAAAGACAAAGTTTTCTTAAACTCTTAGTCTGCTTTAATGTTGAAAGATTGCAAAGGGTTTTCTAATTGTTTTATCAAAGCAGTTTCTCATGTTCAAAGTCTCAATGAGTTGTCTGGGTATTTAATAAAATGAGATCTTAGTATTAAAAAGACTAAAAGCTAAACTTTGCTAACAACTGTAACCTTCTGTATTTGCTTTGAAGTGTTTTGTTGTCATTCTGGGTAAATGCATAAGTATTGTTTCATGACAACCTATAATTCTATTTAAGCACGTTCCAAAGAAACTTTCTTCTGACAACTTCCCAAAATCAAATTCGAAAAGGTGCTTTTACCTCTAGTTAACTCTGATATTTTCCAGATGGCCCCTGAAACATGTCAGGAATTTTTTTCTCATTGAGGAAAGTATTTGACTAATTCGGCTTATTTATCTGATATATAATTACCTGCTTAATTACTTGGAAAGCACTGTCAAAGTGATGCTGGGGTTCCTGTTCACAAAGCTGAAGAATGAGCCTAGCAAACATCTAAGGTAGGAGAGAAAGGTACAGGCTTTTATTTAGAAATAAAGTGAAAGGACCAAGTTCCTGGCTCATGCCAGGAGGAGACAAGAGAGTCTGGTGTGGTGTGTTGTCTAGGGGTTTTATAGACAAAATGAGGATTTTTTGAGAACATTAAAAAAACTTAGGGGTATGAACTTGCTAAGTGGCGTCTGAACACTCAAAATAACACAAGGAATTTCTCACCCCGATCTCTCTCTCTGGGATACTGGCATCTTGGTCTAGGAGCATATCAAAAGACAGCCTGCCCAGCCCCCAAGGTGGGCTCAGGTATTGTCTGTTTGGTAAAGAGTAAGTTAAGAATCTTGCTTCTTAAACTTCCCGGGTGTTAAAATGCAATCTTATCTTTAAGGTAGAATCTTTCTTGCCTTTTAATATGCTGTTTACAGCTGGGTCTGCATGCTAAATTAGTTGCCAAGTTTGCAAAACCACCCCATTAGATCTGAAAGAGGAAAGACAGCACATAGGCCTAGGCCTTTTAGAATGCTAAAGTGAATCTTACACATGATTACCATAATAAAAACATGGGCTACTCTTCTTTATCTGCGGAACATTAACTGATCTTACTGAAGAATGACCCAAGAGCTTAATGTTTAGCACAGATTTTTGGTAGGGGGTTTCTTTGCATGTAGTTACATTGCTCTGACTGCAAATATTCTCCTTGGCTTTTTCTGTGAGGCTCTCACCCTATTCTGTCTAAGCCCATGGTCCCTGTCTCATTCCCCCCTCTCCATATAGAGACCCTAGCTGCTGCTAGGGAAAGTGGGCAATGACTGCTCTAGCTGCTTCATGCTGAGAGGGAGTGCAGTAAGGGATGCAGCTAGGTCTCCATCAGTGGTCAGTCAGGAGGGCCACGAAAGATGGGAATTTCCATCTTGGGTTCTATTGCTATCACCATTTGCAGTTTCTGTGGCTTCTAGGCGAGATAGAATAAATCATGTTATTAGGTTAACTAGTAATATCTGGAGTTTGATTTTCCATTCTGGAAGAAAAGACTTGACAAGGAGATTGACAAATGCATGGCTGAATATGAGGATTAGAAATAGTAAAACTCTAATTGAGAATCAGAGAGAGATATCTTGGGGAAACTAGATTTCAGGATTTAGTCTATGTTCCAATGACTAGTATTAGGACTCAGTATAGATAAGGCTGCATTATTGAAGCAATCCTTTTCTCTAAAAAAACCCTCATTTTTATTAGAAGTAACCAGAATAAGAAAATTATTAGAGTTCCAGGAAGATGGCGACATGAGCAGGGTGGCAGAAATCTCCTCCCAAAACCATATGTATGTACGAAAATACAGCAAATGCAACTATTCCTAAAAGAGAGGCCAGAATATACACAACAGCGCACAGCCTGCATCTGCACCTGAGAGGACTCAGCACCCCACGAGGCGGGTAAGATACAGAGCCATGTCCCAGTGGGACCCGAGCACCCACCCACCCCAGCGCACTGGTGGGAGGAGAGGATTCAGAGCCGGGAGGGTGTGGAAGTACAAGCCTGCAAAATAACCAGCCCTGGTGATCTGGGCCGGGAGCACTGACACACATCGCATGGTGTATTGGACATTGGAGAGGCAGAAGGTACAGGTTTTGAGCTGGGAACTCACCCGGGTCCTTGCAGAAGGCTCCCCAGGACAAAAGAAAAGCACGTGCTTTTTTTCTTTCACGGTGTTAAAGATGCATGGGCCCAGTATCGTCCCACCCAGCACACTCGGCCCAGCAGGCTGGGAGTCCTGAGGAATTTGAGACCCCTTGGCTGGGAACGGGGACAAAGTAGCAGCACTGAAACTTCACACAGTGAACAACACCCTCCCATTCATTCCAGCCCCGGCCGAGGCTACAAACGGCCATGCGGAGCTGTGCGGCAGCGGCTGCGGAATAGTGGAGCAACAGCGCCACCTACAGCATCCTTACAGAATCTACACCCGGTGCGCCTTATTTTGTTTGTTTTTTCCTTTCTTTTGTTTCTTTTCTCTCTTTCTTTTTTTCTCTTTTCTTTCTCCTCCTTTTTTTTTTTAAGTCTTAAAGAGCCCAGCTGACATACGTGACACCTACCTGCGACCACTTCCATCACCATGAAAAGACAGAAGAATATGGTACAGATAAAAGCTCACCCAGACCCAGACAACACCAGAGAGGGACTATGAAAGGATGGAAATGCACAATCTTCCTGAAAAAGAGTTCAGAATAAAAGTCATAACCATGCTGATGGATCTACAGAGAAATATGCAAGAGCTGAGGGAGGAAGTGAGGGAAGATAGGAAAGACAATGCACAAATGAGACAAGCCATCGACGGGCTTAGCAGCAGACTGGATGAGATGCAACAGACTGTTAATGGAACAGAATTCAGAGAGTAGGAGTACAGAGCAGCTGAGGCAGATAAAAGGATCTCTAGAAATGAAAGAATATTAAGAGAACTGTTTGAGCAATCTAAACAGAACAATATTTGCATTATAGGAGTACCAGAGGAAGAAGAGAGAGAAAAAGGGATACAAAGTGTCTTTGAAGAAATAAATGCTAAAACTTCCCCATGCTGGGGAAGGAAATAGTCTCGCAGTCCAGAGACCCACAGATCTCCCAACACAAGGGACCCAAGAAAGACAACAACAGGACACATAATCATTAAAATGGGAAAGATCAAAGATAAGGACAGAGTATTAAAGACAGCTAGAGAGAGAAAAAAGATCAACGACAAAGGAAAACCCATCAGACAATTATCAGACATCTCAAGAAACCTTACAGGCCAAAAGAGAAAGGCATGATATATTTAATGTAATGAAACAGAAGGGCTTTGAACCAAGAATATTGTATCCAGCATGACTATCATTTAAATATGATGGAGGGATTACACAATTTCCAGACAAGTGAAAGCTGAGAGAATTTGCCTCTCATAAAACACTACTACAGCACATCTTAAAGGAACTGCTTTAGAGGGAAGCACTCCTAAGGCTACAAAGATGTCACCAGAGAAAATTAAATCATAGCAAAGAAGGCAGACCATCCAAATACTAACTAAAAGCAAAGAATAAAATACCTAGTACATAAAGAATGGAGGAGGAAGAAAAGGGAGAGAAATAAAGAAACATCAGACTTTGTTTACAATAACTTAACAAGAAAGATAAGTTAGATTGTTAGATAGTAAAGAAGCAACCCTTGAACCTTTGGTAACCATGAATGTAAAGCCAGCAATGGCAATAAGTACATATCTATCGATAATCACACTAAATGTAAATGGACTGAATGCACCAATCAAAAGACACAGAGTAACAGAATGGATAAAAAAGCAAGACCCATCTATATGCTGTTTACAAGAGACTCACCTCAAACCCAGAGATATACACAGACTAAAGGTGAAGGGATGGAAAAAGATATTTCATGCAAACAACAAGGAGAAAAAAGCAGGTGTTGCAGTACGTGTATCAGATAAAATAGACTTCAAAATGAAGAAAGTAGCAAGAGATAAAGGAGGACATTACATAATGATAAAGGGGTCAATCCAACAAGAGGATATAACCATTATAAATATATATGGACCCAACACAGGAGCACCAGGATATGTGAAACAAATACTAACTGAATTAAAGGAGGAAATAGACAGCAATGCATTCAGTTTTGGTCACTTCAACACACCACTCACTCCGAAGGACAGATCAACCACACAGAAAATAAGTAAAGGCACAGAGGCACTGAACAACACACTAGAACAGATGGACCTAACAGACATCTACAGAACTCTATACCCAAAAGCAACAGGATACACATTGTTCTCAAGTGCACATGGAACATTTTCCAGAAGAGACCACATACTAAGCCACAAAAAGAACCTCAGTAAAGTCAAAATGATTGAAATTCTACCAAACAACTTCTCAGTTCACAAAGTTATAAAACAAGAAATAAATTTTAGGAAGAAAACAAAAAGGCTCACAAATACATGGAGACTTAACAACATTCTCCCAATTAATCAATGGGTTAACGACCAAATCAAAACAGAAATCAAAGAACATATGGAGACTAAAGACAACAACACCACAAAGCCACAACTTTTGTGAGACGCAACAAAAGCGGTTCTAAAAGGAAAGTATATTGCAATCCAGGCCTATTTAAAGAAGGAAGAACAGTCCCAAATAAATAGTCTAAAGACACAATTACTGAAATTGGAGAAAGAAGAACAAATGAGACCCAAAGTCACCAGAAGGAGGGACATAATATAGATCAGAGAAGAAATAAATAAAATTGAGAAGAATAAAACAATAGAAAAAAACAATGAAACCACGAGCTGGTTCTTTGAAAAAATAAACAAAATAGATAAACCCCTAGCCAGACTTATTAAGAGAAAAAGAGAATCTACACACATAAACAGAATCAGAAATGAGAAAGGAAAAATAACAAAAGACCCCACAGAAATAGAAAGAATTATAAGAGAATATTATGAGGATCTATATGCTAACAAGCTGGAAAACCTGGAAGAAATGCACAACTTCTTAGAAAAATACAAACTTCCAAAACTGATCAAACAAGAAACATAAAAACAAAACAGACCAATCACCAGCAAAGAAATTAAAGTGGTAATGAAAAACTACCCAAGAACAAAACACCCGGACCTGAGGGATTCACCTCTGAATTCTACCAGACATATAGAGAAGATATAACACCCATTCTCCTTAAAGTTTTCCAAAAAATAGAAGAGGAGGGAATACTTCCAAATTCATTCTATGAAGCCAGCATCACTCTAATACCAAAACCGGGCAAAGCCATCACCAAAAAAGAAAACTACAGAACAATATCCCTGATGAACATAGATGCAAAAATACTCAACAGAATATTAGCAAACCGAATTCAAAAATACATCAAGAGGATCATACACCATGATCAAGTGGGATTCATCCCAGGGATGCAAGGATGGCACAACATTCGAAAATCCATCAACATCATCCACCACATCAACAAAAAGAAGAACAAAAACCACATGATCATCTCCATAGATGCTGAAAAAGCATTTGACAAAAATTCAGCATCCATTCCTGATTAAAACTCTCAACAAAATGGGTATAGAGGGCAAGTACCTCAACATCATAAAGGCTATATATGACAAACCCACAGCTAACATCATACTTAACGGCGAGACGCTGAAAGCTTTTCATCTAAGATCGGGAACAAGACAGGGATGCCCACTCTCTCCACTGTTATTCAACATAGTACTGGAGGTCCTAACCACAGCAATCAGACAAAACAAAGAAATATAAGGCATCCAGATTGGTAAAGAAGAAGTCAAATTGTCACTATTTGCAGATGACATGATATTGTACATAAAAAACCCTAAAGACTCCACTCCAAAACTACTAGAACTAATATCTGAATTCAGCAAAGTTGCAGGATACAAAATTAACACACAGAAATCTGTTGCTTTCCTATACACTAACGATGAACTAACAGAAAGAGAAATCAGAAAAACAATTCCATTCACAATTGCATCAAAAAGAATAAAATACCTAGGAATAAACCTAATGAAGGAAGTGAAAGACCTGTACTCTGAAAACTACAAGAGACTCCTAAAAGAAATTAAAGAGGACACTACCAAATGGAAATTCATCCCATGCTCTTGGCTAGGTAGAATAAATATTGTCAAAATGGCTATACTACCTAAAGCAATCTACAGATACAATGCAATCCCTATCAAAATACCAACAGCTTTCTTCAATGAACGGGAGCAAATAATTCTAAAATTCATATGGAACCACAAAAGACCCCGAACAGCCAAAGCAATTGGAAGAAGGAGGAATAAAACAGGGGGTATTGCACTCTCTGACTTCAAGCTCTACTATAAAGCCACACAAATCAAGATGGTATTGTATTGGCACTAAAACAGACCCACAGACCAATGGAACAGAATAGAAAATCCAAACATTAACCGAAACATATACAGTCAATTAATATTTGATAAAGGAGCCTTGGATATACAATGGGGAGAAGACAGCCTCTTCAGCAGCTGGTGTTGGCAAAACTGGTCAGCTACGTGTAAGAGAATGAAACTGGACTACTGTCTAACCCCATACACAAAAGTAAACTTAAAATGGATGAAAGACCTGAATGTAAGTCATGAAACCATAAAATTCTTAGAGAAAACATAAGCAAAAATCTCCTGGACATAAACATGAGCGACCTCCTCATGAACATATCTCCCCAGGGAAGGGATACAAAAGCAAAAATGAACAAGTGGGGCTGTATCAAGCTGAAAAGCTTCTGTACAGCAAAGAACACCATCAGTAGAATGAAAAGACACCCTACAGTTTGAGAGAATATATTCATAAATGACATGTCAGATAAGGGGTTGACATCCAAAATATATAAAGAACTCATGCACCTCAACAAACATAAAGTAAACAATCCAATTAAGAAATGGGCAGAGGACATGAATAGACACTTCTCCAAAGTAGAAACTCAGATGGCCAACAAACACATGAACAGATGCTCCACATCACTAATCATCAGGGAAATGCAGATTAAAACCACAATGAGATATCACCTCACACCAGTAAGGATGGCCCACATCCAAAACACAAACAACAACAAATGTTGGCGAGGATGTGGAGAAAAGGGAAACCTCCTACACTGCTGGTGGGAATGCAAATTAGTTCAACCATTGTGGAAAGCAGCATGGAGGTTCCTCAAAAAATTCAAAATAGAAATACCATTTGACCAAGGAATTCCACTCCTAGGAATTTACCCTAAGAATGCAGCAGCCAGTTTGAAAAAGACATGCACCTCTATGTTTATCGCAGCACTATTTACAAAACCAAGAAATGGAAGCAACCTAAGTGTCCATCAGTAGATGAATGGATAAAGAAGAAGTGGTACATATACACAATGAAATATTACTCAGCTATAAGAAGAAAACAAATCCTACCATTTGCAACAACATGGATGGAGCTAGAGGGTATTATGCTCAGTGAAATAAGCCCAGTGTAAAAAGACAAGTATCAAATGATTTCACTCATATGTGGAACATAAGAGCAAAGGAAAAAAACTGAAATAAAAAAACAGAAGCAGACTCACGGAACCCAAGAATGGACTAATAGTTACCAAAGGGAAAGGGACTGGGGAGGATGGGTGTGAAGGGAGGGACAAGGGGGAAAAAGGGCATTACGATTAGCAGACATAATGTTGGGGCCACGGGGAGGGCTGTACAACTCAGAGAAGACAAGTAGTGATTCTATAGCATCTCACTACACTGATGGACAGTGACTGTAATGGGGCTGGTGGGGGGGACCTGATGAAGGGGGTAGTTTAATAACCATAATGTTGCACATGTAATTGTAGATTAATGTTACCAAAATAAGTTGAAATATATATATATACCAACCACTTGTATAAATTTTCATTTTTCATGCTAATCCAAACTTCACCATATTTTTGCATTATTACACACCTTAATATTGTTAATACTCTCCACATGAAAAGTTGTTTTATTGCAAGAATTCAGGACCCAAATTGACTGTAATTTCAAATTTTTCAATGTATAACTGCTAAATTGTTTTCTCTCAGTATAATGGTTTAATGTAAAACTAACTTAGATCTATGAATTGTTTAAATACATATCTGTAAATTAAAAAACATGTACACTTAGTTCAGGTGTAAGATACATAAATATTCACTATGTCATTCCAATGTTTCTATAAGTGTGTAACTTTTCAAGATAAAATCAAACATGAACATAAAAATAACAATGAGAAAAATGAGTTTTGTTATCCAGCCCCTTGTCCCCATTCCTATTCAATTTCCCTATGATTGTGAAACTCAACTTTATCCTATGTTTTCATTTGGAAATTCAGTTTCCATTTATCCAGAGTAATTCAGACATGTGGGCGTCTATGACATTTCTCATGTTTTTAAACTTCTCTGCTGATTCATTACAAGATTTGTAGTCTTGTTTTTCAGGCTTCACATGGTTTCCATCTATGAAATAGATCTGCTTTTTATGCTCCCTTCACCTTCCAGGTCTTTGGTCTGTAGAGATGGGTAATCTGGGATAAAATTATCAGGAAATGCATATTTCCCCACACATCCTCTTTTCTTCTGAAAATTTTCTTCATCACTGTGTTATTTGGAAATCATGATAACCCTGAATCAAAAAGTGTTGATTAAGCAGATTTAATTATTCTTTCTCTTCCACATGAAAGAAATGGGTGAAATGCTATCTTCACACATTACCATGCACCTGGGACCCCATTGCTTTCCCTTCAGCATTCTGGGCACGCGTCTCTCATTCTCAGGAATCACAGCCCACATGGCAGCTCCATCCGTCCCACACCCATTCTCTGCAGCTCCAACCATGTGCACTCAGCGGCCAGCAGCCTGGGTCACTGCGCCAAGATCCAGGCGCCTGGGAAGAGGGAAGGGAATTGTCTTGCCAATGGGATTCAGCCCCGGGCAATTTCGCTATGAATTCAATGTGACCAAAGAAAATGACAGCAAACATTGTTTGGGGTCAAAGGGTTTGTTACCCGGCTTGTTCTCCAGGTGGTAGGTCGAGCACTGGCGTCGCCACCTCCGCCCAGAGCACCACGTGGAGCTCTCTATATAGCACAATAATAGTTTATTGCCTGCAGTTGTGGAAGCGGTAGCCTAGCAACAGACCAGTTACATCATCAGGTGGTTTAAGTTCAGTGAGGATCCTGGCCATAGGAACCCCAACTTCCCCACAGAATGTGAGCTGTTGAGCCCCTTGGAAAAATGTTTTATGAAAGCAGTTCTTAAAATTTCCATTTACTCTATACATGAAAGGGTTTTGTTATCTGGACACCTTCGGATGTCAAGGAGTCCTGGACATATGGTTTTCATTTGAGGCAAATCTTTGAAAAGCAGCCAGCAGTTTCAAGGCCTGCATATGTTCTAAGTTCTTATTCATATATTTATACTAAAAAATTAGCATGCTCTCTATATACATACATACACTTTTATATATATGTTTAATTTTAAACTATATATATTGATATCTAGGCAGAAGTATTTGATTAACCATCAGTCTTACATAACACATTTCAATCTCCTTTAGTCTGACTTTTCATTTGTTATTTTAGTAAATTATGAGTTGTCCACTAATATTTATTCTCTTTTTAACAATGAGCTTATGGTTGGAGATATAGAAATCTCTATGCAAACGTCATCAGCAAAAAGGACATCCTGAATAATGGGTATGAGTTCCATTCTCTTGTATTTAGACGGTGAATCTTATAAAAAGTTCAAGTTCATGCAATATAGAAAATTTGATGTGTGTATATTCCATGTCATAATAGTAAACAAGGTAGGATATTGAACACTGCATTCCTGTCTGTGATATGTTATTATTAGTATATTGTGAAAATAATTGCTTTTATGCATCTATGATTTAACATTTCATTGTTCATAAATAGTTCCTTATCTATGATTATACATTCAACTCTTAGTTTTTGGACATGTTTCTCTGAATTTATCCCTCAATGAATGGAACATTAAAGTTAAAATTCTTGTTTAAGAAATAATAATAATTTTCACTATTAAAATCACTATTAAAATAAAAGTACATAAAGAGAACATGGAAACATAACTCATGGATTTTCCTCTCTTCTTTTAATTATGTATCCTAACTTGCTGTTACAAGAAAATTAATATCCTTTTGGTATATGGTTCCATGAATTTTGTCACTTGTTTAGAGTCTTGTAGCTACCACTGCAATCAGAAACATAAAGCTTTCCCCAAATCCTTCTCATATTCCTTGGTATCCCTGGCAGGGGAGTGTCTCTTCATCCTTATAGTTTTACCATGTGGAGAATTTATATACATAGAATCAATAGTGTGTAAATTTTGAGACTGCTTGTTTCACTCAGCATAATTCTTTTGGATTTCATACAAGTTATCGCACATATTGTATTCAATTTTTATTGCCAAGCAGTAACTTTTTATAGATGTATCTTTGAAGGACATTTGTATTATTTCCTGATTTTGATGATTCTGAATAAATCCCTATTGATTGATATTGTATACAGGTTGTTATATATAATTTTCCACATCTCCACCAAAGCTAGGGCTATGATTTCTGGGTCATGAGTATATGTTTACTGTATTAGAAAACTGACCACATTTTTCAGAGTAGTTGCAGCATTTTACATTACCATCAGCAGTGGGTGAGAGATCCAGGTGTTATTCATCCTCACACCCATTTGAAATTGTCACTCTGTTGTATTTTACGTCTGGTTCCATATGTAACCTTGACTGTGCATTTCCATGTCTATTGGTCCTGAACATCTTTTCCGTACTTACCATTTATCACATCACCGAAGTGACTATTCACTTCTTGAATACTGGGGGATTTCTTTTTAATTTATTTTCATTGAACTATAGCAGAAATACAATATTATATTGGTTTCAATTATGCAACACAATGATTCTACAGTTAAACTCATTAAAACCTCATCCCAACTAGAACACTTACTATGTGTCAACATGGGAAGATATTAAAGAACTATTGACTGTATTCTTCATACTTCACTTCCCACTTGTGATCATCAGCTTATGATTGAGATTTTGTGCCTATTTATCTGCCTCATCCACACCACCCACCCACACTAACCTCTTCTCCATGGAAATCCAGACCTCTCTCAGTGTCTATAAATCTACTTTTATTTTGTTAATTTTGATTTTTTTTCAATTCCATACATAAGTGATATCATATGGTATTTCTCTTTTACCTCCTGGTTTGTTTCATATAGCATACCTTCTGGATCCATCCATATGGTTGCAAATGGCAGTATTTCTTTCTTTTTTATGGATGAATAATATTCCATTGTGCTTACGTACCACCTCTTTCTTATTCAGTAATCTGCTTATGGATATGCTTAGGTTGCTTCCATATACTGGCTATTGTAAATAACAGCAATTAACACTGGGTGCACATATCTTTATGAAACAGGAATTTTCATAAATACCTGGAAGTGGACTTACTGGGTCATATGGAATGTCTATTTTTAGTTGCTTAGGAATCTCCATATTTCTTTCCATAGTGTCTGCATCAATTTACATTCCCACCAGCAGTGTAGGAAGGCACGCTTTTCCCCACATCCTCACCAATGCTAGTTATTTCCTGTCTTTTAGGTAGTGGCCACTCTGAATGGTGTGAGGTTACATCTCCTGGTGGTTTGGGTTTGCATTTCCTTGATGACTGGCAATGTGCCAATAACCTTCAGGAACAGAAATAAAATAAAACATTCCCAGATAAAGGAAAATTATGTTATTCATCATGAGAAGACTTGTAAAACAATTGTAAAATTATTTGAAACAAATGGGAAATTTTATCAAAAATAAATATGGAATAATAGAAGAAATGAAGAGTGACAGAAAAGCTAAAGAGATTATATTTGCTTGAGTTCTTCGAAATAAGATTGTTGATAAAATTCAAGAGCTGAAGTGTCTTCTGTAGGTTTACAATGGTTACATATTAAAAACATAGAAAAAACACAGAAAGACAGGTAAGCAAATTGGCTTATTTGTTAGTAAAATTCTGCATTCTACTTAAAATGGAAAAATATTATTTCTAGGTTATCTGTGAAAAAAATGAGTGTATGTCATGCTAATAAATATTCCTTTTATTTTTGTTATGTCTTTATTGAGACATAATTGATATACAACATTATATTGATTTCAGATGTGCAACATAGTGATTTCACACACACACACACACACACACACACACACACACACACACACACACATATATATGCACGTTGATGTATATACCTAATGTCCACCACAAAAAGTATAGTTTTCTGTCAACATACAACAGAATTAGAATATTGACTTTATTTTCCATGCTTTATTTCCATTTTTGTGATGAATTTATTTTATAATTGGAATGTTGTACCTTTTCACTCCCTTCACCAATTTTGGCAGTCTCCCCATCGCCCCACTCATTACGATACAGACCATTTTTTCTGTTCATTAGACTATTTCTGTTTTGTTTGTTGTTTTTGGACTCCAATATAAGTTAAATCATATGGTACTTGTCTTTTCCTATTTGACTTATTTCAACTGACATACTCTATAGGTCCACCTATTTTGCTGCAAATGTCAACATTTAATTATTTTATATTGTTGAGTTGCACACATCCTTATTTTCTTCTTACATTCATTTATCAAAGGACACATATTTCTTCCATATCTTGTTATTGTTAATTATGTCACAAAAAGCATGGTAGTACATTTGTAATTTTGAATTAGTGGTAGGAATATTCTAAAAATTCTCTCCCAAATTTCTATGTCTATCACTCAAACCTGTGAATATGGTAAGTTAATTCCATGACATTGTGATATTATATGGCACGACTGACCATAAGATAAGAAAATTACCCTGCATTATCTAAGTATTTTTAAAGGAACTGCATGATCACTTAAAATAAGAGATCTTTATTTTACTAGTATCAGAAAGTTAAGTCAAAAATATGTGAAATATGAGGATTATGTAACAACATGTTGCTCTCTTTGAATACAAAAATCCCACAAATAAAGTACCATAAAAGTAAACATACAATAGCTATGAGAAGTATAGGCACAAATGTCCTCAACACTGAGCAAATCATATCTACCAGCATACACAAGGTGACAAACATCATTTACATGAAAACTACATTTAATATCAGACTTATTGAAGAAAGACTAAATACTAGATGAATACCTACACACTAGAATAAGGAACACAGTAAGGATGTCAATCCCTATGCTCCCCACTCCACAGTGTAGTATATGTCCTAGCAATTTAATAATATAAGAACTATAAATAAAAACCATAGAATTATAGAAAAGGAAAAAAACCTGCCTCTTCTGGGATGGTATGACTTTCAATATAAAAAATTAAAAAGAAATCTGCACCAAAATTACCTCCTAGAATTAGTGTCAGTTTAGTAAAGTTACGGGACACAGGTTTTAAACATGAAAGTGCATATTTCTCCTTGGTAGCAATAAGAATTTGCTAGGCAAGCAATACAGTTGACAGTAACATCAAAGCTAATTGAAATATCAGATAAATATCTAAATAGGTTCAGGATCAGTATGATGGAAAACTCCAAATATTGGTGAAAGATATGAAACAATGAATTAAACAGAAAGACAGACCACATTCATGGACTGTAAGAAACAACACAATAAAGATTTCATTCCTTATCCTATTAATCCATGCCTTTCTCACAGTTACAGTCAATTCACAACTGGATTTTTATACATCTAGACAAAGTGACAGTAATGCTTATCTGGACTGAACTGAGAAACTCTAATATATGAAATAATTCAAACAAAATTGGATGTATCAGTCTATCCAATTTCCGACTTACTATGAGGGTACAATAAACACTTTGGGATATTAATGAATGGATAGAGAAATAGGTCACTGGACACATGTACATCGACCAGAAAAAGATCCATGCACATGTGGTCATTTGTTCATTGAGAAAGATAGTATAAAGCAATTTAATGGATACTGGTTACCAAATTAGTTGAGAAAAGAAATCATAAAATTATAATACTCTATAAAGAAAGCACAAATAAAATTTTAACTACCTGATTACAGAGAATGGATAAAATGACACTAAAGGAAAATTGATAAAAGGACTGAAAAAAACATGCTTCATCAAAATTAAAATTCAATGATCTGCCAACAGCAAAGGCACAATCCAAGAAAGCAGTAGTTGTAAGCACAACTTTATTAAAATTTAAACATTAGGTCTCCAAAGGACAAACCATGAATTAGGAGAAAATATTTTCAAAAGACATAGCTCACAAAGGACGGTTCCCTAAAACTACAAAGTACACTTACCACTGAAGAAAAAGTAAACACACCAACCAGTAAATAATAGTTCAAACATTGGTTTCAAGTTTACAACATAGTATTTGACAATTATATACATTATTAAGTCCTCACCTTACTAGTGCAGTTATTATTTGTCAATGCAGAAAGACACTACAAAACCACTGACAATATTCTTTATGCTGATTAAGCAATGTTTTTCAGGGGCATTCTTTGATTCATGGGTATTATTATTTTCAAATAACACGATAATCAAGCAAATTCTAGGAAAGGAGAGGAAAAGTGGATTTGAAAAGATGTAGGAAGAAATATATAGGGATTTTCTGGTTATAACAGAGTGTCCACTCTGTTTTCAAAGGCCTAAAAGGTAACCTAAAAAAAAATGAAGTTAAAATCAATTTCATAAGTTCAATAGAAACAATTTAAAGATCTAAAAAGAGATTTCAAATCTAACATGTGAATAAATAAATTTAAAAAATGAAAAATGGCTCACATAGATGTCCATAAAGAAGGATATTTGGTATAATCAGAAATAGAATGTTTCCCAGTGAAAATATTGGGTAAAGCAGAGTTTCACAGCCATAGGAAAGATTGAACTGAAATGTGGGCATGGAGCTGGATTGTGAAACTCATTTTTCTCAATATCTTTTATGTGTTCATGTTTAAATTTTTCCTAATATTTTATTTTGAACATTTATATTACAGAAAATTGGAATGGTATAATGAACATTTATATACCCTTCACCTGAACTCACTAAATGTGCCTATATTGTTTGATCTACATGTATCTATCCTTAAAATTCATAGATATAATTTTTTTAATTAATTCATCATCTGGTAGAAAAATAGAAATTACAAGTGGAAATAAGTTTGTAATTGCACTCAATTTGACCCTGAAGGATTGTAAAAAGCCTTTCATGTGGATAGTCTTAACAGGAGAAGCATATGTAATAATGCATAAAGATTGTACTAAAGTTTACTTGTCTAGCGTGAAAAATGCAAATTTTTATAAGTATGATATAATCATAATTTGGAAGAATGATTTAGGTGATTACAGAAAAAAATAGCATTATTTTACTCTTTATTTTTATAGGGAAATTCAATTCTTGAACATCCTTTGATAAATCTAACCCTACATTACAACAAACAAAATTTCACCCCTCTAGAGTTCCCCCTTTGAAAATTTACATTAACTTGACTAAATATAAAATAAGTGCCTATTATTTCTAATAAATTCTTACCATTAGGTTGGTTGTAATTCATGAAGAAGAAAAGAGTGTTCTCTCTAGAGTCCTCATTATTATTTTTACCCCCTAAGGGAAATATGGCTATAATATCAACTTTACAATGAATTACAACATTCATCCAATATATGCATGAGATTTCATTTTGAATTTTGATGTTTCTTTTTATTGGGTAGACCATCTCACTTTTTTTTAAATACTTTATATCTGTAGTGAGTACCCTGAAACTGAAAAGGCAATACAGGTGTCTTAATTTCTGGACTTTTTAAGTTAAGATAAATAAGTAGGTGTTTATAAAGATGTTAATATTGTATAAAAATATATACATTTTAGAAATAGTTAACATTGACTATCAAATGGGTATGATAAAGGGAATAATTAAAAATTTTAGAGTTTGTATGTAAACTAATGCCTGAAATTGTCTAATTAGAGCCTTAAATATTGTGCATGCCCACTCAGGTATGTATCCAAAATCCTGTTTATAAAATTCTGCTGGGTCAAGTGAATTCTTCTGACCCATAGATCTGAATGTATGTTCCTTAGAGAACTAGTCCATGAGACCTAACAGACAGGCAAGATGTTACAAAGCAAACAGAGATATTAAATTTATAATAAATAGATAATAAAAGAAAGACATTTTGATTACATTATAAGCAATCAATCCACTGAGTTTTTAAAAAGGAAGAATATGAACATCTTTAGAAACATAGATTTAATAAAAACATCCTCCTATTTTTAAAGCAATTTAATATGTAATTATCTGTGATATTGAGAAAATAATTATAAAATTTTTATTATCTTATGATCCAAGACTAATCAGTGATTATTGTTGCTTCATTAATTAATGCTATTTTTCTCTCAATAGCAGATCCTTGAAGTAATTATTCACTACAGAAAAAAGCTTCATATATGTTCCACTCAGGTTTGACCATATTCAAATCGGTAAGTTATGTACATACAAGAGCTTGTTTTATGGATAATTTCCAAGGGGACCATAATCTTTGCCATATATCCCTTGCTCTGACTCATTATCTTGGACTGTTTATGAAAAAATAGAAAAAGCTACTAGTTTTAACATGTATTCTTCATATACACATATTATAGTTACACCAATTAATCTCACAAAAAAGGTAAGTAATTACTCTTCAAAAGGATTTCTCTGATTCTTTATTATATTTGCTATCACTCTCAGGTTAATAAGGAGGGTTATAGAACTTCTTTAATGTATTATTAAGAATACTATCACCCTTATCTTTCTAATGAGGTGGCAAATACCTAAGATTTCGTTATATTTGATTTACAATCCTTGTAAAACCATGAGACAAATTAATAAGTAGGGGTTTAAGGTAAAATGCACATTTCATGTAGAACTTAATATTTAAAGTCTCAAGATACTAATTTTTTCTTCTAATAGAAAGTACCTTTAAAACTTTCAAAACTTTCTAAAATATTTTCAAAATATGAATGTGTAAAGATGTAGAGAAATGAAATTGCACTGCTCTGTAGAACTTTGACATTTGAGAATTTGTGAATTGACAGGTGAACTGACAATGTAGATTGTTTTGTTTCAATCATTTTAATTCACTCACTAAACACCTGCTGATTGAATAATGATATCCAAGCACTTTGTGTTTAGTATAGTCATTTCTTTCCTAAATTTCATGACTTTAACAGCATGAGAATACATTTTCTTTCCCTCCCAAGCATGACACAGACCAGCTGTGGATTGAGAAAACAGTAAAATCATCCCACAACTTAACATCAGAAATTCTTATATAATACTGCATGGGGAAGAGGGATGGGAGGGTGGTCAAAGTGGATGAAGGGGATAAAGAGGTGCAGGCTTCCAATTATGAAATAAATTAGCCACAGGGATGAAAGTACAGCACAAGGAATATAGTAAAAAAGATTGTGGAATGTTTGTATGATACTATCTACAGATATTATCTCCATTTATCATGGTGAGCATTTAGCAAAGTATGGAATTGTCAAAACACTATGTTAGACACAGAGAATAATATAACATTATTGATTGACTGTATTTCAATTAAATAAAGTTAAGGGGCAGTAGCCCTCACATAGATATACAATAGTTTAGGAGTCTTATAAGCTACATCAGAAAAAGTAAGATTTTAAAAAGATTGCCAACCAAAATGAGTTCTGAAAGTTTCAAAAGACAGAAGAAAGGAAGGAAAAAAGGAGGAAAAACAGAGAGATACAAAGAAATGTTGCATTAAAGAAAGCTGGTAGAAAGTAATTTCATTCCATTTGTAAAAATAAATCATTATATATAATTTGTATTATTTATACTATACATTTTATCTGAGCAAATGTATCATTAAAAATTTACAGTAGACAAAATAAATGCTGAGAAGGAACCATTGAAAATTAAGTTTGTATTTTATTACCTAATCATCTTCCTCTATCTCTGTCATCCATGTCTGATATTAAAAAATTTTATTGTTTTCAATGTGACAGAACCATCCACAGAAGTATGGATTTTTAGACCTTCAGCTATGTTGTTTTAATAGTCTTGAATTTATGTTTATGAGGACTTTCTAAATACATACAAATGCAGTTTAAAAATTAAAGGGGTTGATATGAACAAGAGCCTCAATCACCCATAATGTCTGTGACCTCATATTCCCTTGCATAGACACGTGCTGAAATGTGTGTTTTAAGGAGAATCAGGGTTGAGCATCATGTGAATGTACTTGTGTTTAGTTTCATTCACATGTAGACACTAGCAACCATTTTATTCCTCCTTTATTCCTAAAAAACTGTATTGAAACATAGATGATTAACAATATTATGTTGGTTTCAGAAAACAACAAAGTGATCCAACAATTGTTTACATTAAGAAATGCTCATAACAGTAAGTGTAGTTATTATATGTCACCATAAATATATTACTATATTATTAGGTCTATTGTCTAGGCTGTATTTCTGTCCCTGTGACTAAATTAATTGAAGTCTGTGACTCTTTATCTTATGCAACTATTTCATTTGCCTATCATAGTAACCAGGAGACTGTTTTCTGTTTATGAGTTTATTTCTGTTTTGTTTTGTTTAAACTATTTTATAGGCTATTTAAGTTTATCAATCTAAACTAATTCTGGAAAATATCTATTAAAATTAATACTCAAATGATTAAAATTCTAACTCATGATAGCATTTCCATATTTATTCTTATGAACATATGTGCTTTGCCTAAGCAGGAGACACAACATTCATTCTTCTACATACACAAAAAATAAATATCCTTTTGTTATATGTCTATTGGTTGCTAGCAGTTATTAATATTAAATAAAATGTATTTATTTATTATTCTTATGGGGTTTGTGTTGTACATATAAGTGAAATCAAGTGGTGGGAAAATGGTGGAAATTTTGAAAGGGATAAATTGGTACAAACTTCAAATTATAAAATGAATTAGTCATAGGAGTGGAAGTACAAAAAGAGAATATAACCAGTAATATTGTAATATTGTGGTATGGTAATGGGGGGTCTACACTTACTATGTGTGTAACTATTGAGTCACTCTGTTGTACAACTAAAATCAATAAAATGTATAACAAGTATATTCAAAAATTATAAACCTTGTAAAATACATAGCTTCTCCCTTCAAGGTACTTAGAATTGAGATAGTGCATAAAATTATACACACTGAGATACTACAAAGGAAAATAAGGTGAATGACCAACTAGGTGTGAAGAACATGCAAGTAGCTCTCACTGAATTGTGAAATCCCAAATATTGGTGAAAGGCCCATAAGAATGTTTACTGAGAAGATGAATATATAAACAACTCCTTAGGGTCTCAGAGGGCTACCTAATTGTAAAGAACTGAAGATGAGTATGTCATAAACAATGTGAAATCAGGAGGTGTTTTTAACAGTAATTCTAATAGTTGGGATCTCTAATTTAAAAATGGCTACCATATCATCATCAGCCATGCAAGAGTGATTTTCCAAATTTCTAATCAATAGTTCCCTTGCAGTAAAAATAGAGTAAAATAGATAAAAATACTATAACCTGTGCTTGTTGGCTTCCTTCCCTCCAGAGAGACCACTGTGGAGAGAGGAGATGGATGGCTACAATCTGACCACCATGACTCACTTTATCCTCACAGGGCTCTCTGACCTCCCCGAGGTGCGCTATCCTCTCTTTGTGGTCTTTGCTGTCATCTACCAGGTCACCTTGGTGGGAAACGGGGCCATTCTCTTGGCCATCGGGACGGAGAAGAAGCTGCACACACCCATGTATTACTTTCTGGCCAATCTGTCCCTCTTAGACATATTCTGCCCATCAGCTACTATCCCCAAGATGCTGGACAGCCTCTTGACTGGGAATCACAGCATTTCCTTTCTGGGCTGTGCTTTGCAGCTTTATTTCCTGGTCGCCCTGGCAGGGACTGAGGACTTCCTTCTCGCTGTCATGGCTTATGATCGGTACGTGGCCATGTGCTTCCCCCTCCGTTACACCCTCATCATGACCAAGGCTCGCTGTGCTCAGCTGATAGCTGGGACCTGGGCAGCAGGGTTTCTCAATTCCCTCCTCCACACAGTGTCCACCTTCCGCCTGTCTTTCTGCAAGTCCAATCGGGTTAACCAGTTCTACTGTGATATCCCCCCAGTGGTAGCCCTCTCCTGCTCATCCACCTACATGGCAGAAATACTTCTTTTAGTGGTAGCAGGTGTCTTTGGAATTGGTGCCTTCCTAACCACCTTCATCTCTTATGTATACATAATTTTCACAATCCTAAAGATTCAGTCGGTGGAAGGGAAACGCAAAGCCTTCTCCACATGTGCCTCCCACCTCCTGGTGGTCTGTTTGTTCTATGGCGCAGCCATATTCACCTACATTCGTCCATCCTCAAGTCAACACTCCCCAGACAGGGACAGACTTATCTCCATGCTCTACGGGGTTATCACCCCAATGCTAAACCCCATGATCTACAGCTTGAGGAACACAGAGGTGAAAGGAGCCCTCAGCAGGGTCTTATGTCACAGAGCATGTTTACAGTGAGTGTAAGAGTAAAAAGTAATAACTCAATACTGATTGTAGAATAAATTTATAGGAAGAATTCATATAAAATAATTTTATTTGACAAAGAATATTAAAGGCATATTGAAATTTATAGAGATGCAAACATACACATAAATTTCATCTGTTAGTCTACAGATCTATGTATGTAAATGTCTATCTCAATCCAGTGGAAACAATGTATATCATCCCATAATAGACATTTTAATGAGTAGCATAGAACACTACTACACTACTACAGAAAGATAAACTGAGCCTTCTAAGTTAATTTGTATTTATGTTCACATCCATACCCATGTCCATAACTATACCAATACCGTGTATAATTTTTTATATCTACTTTCAAATCTATATCTAAATGTTTATCCACAGATCTTCTTCAATTCTTTGCCTTATGTGATTGAATGCCTATGCCTTGTGTCCATAACATTATCATTTCACTCATCCTTTCAGTTTTTGCTTCCACTTACTACTTATGTGCTTTTTTCCCTTTTCTAGTGACCGTATACATTCTTAGATCTGCTAGTCTCTCCAGAGAGGACTTATCCTGGATTTAGAAAACTAATTCAGTTCAGCATATTACTGTCATCTTACCTTCAACATGTTCAAAATCAGAAACGTTATCCTCTAACACACACACACACCTTACCAACTACTCAGACTAAAATTCCTGAAAGTAGACTCCGCTTTGCCTTAAGACCAGATGTTCTGTTCAGTGTGGTTAGAGAGCTGTTGGTTCTGAGGGGATGGGGTACCTTGCACACTCCATCCCCTTTTCTTGTCACCTCTAGAAATATGAATGTTTTCTCTATATACCTTTTATGTGACACATTGTTTATCTTCAATCATGGATCTTTTTCTCCACAGTTTTCCTCAACCCTGGAATCCCTATTACCTTCCAGATTTAGTCCCCAGTCAGATGGTCTCTCTCTGCATTTCTGTTTCTCTTTTTACTCTTTGGGTTCAATATCTTCACTCCTCCTCTTTTCTGCATTCTGTCCTTCCTTTATCACTAGTGAATTGCTCTTACATTACTCAAAGACATCCTGTTATAACTCCATCTCTGGACTGTAATTAGTTTTCCAAGTTATTTTCAAATCTTTATGAAATGATTGCCTCATCATGTGTACTTGTACCACATCAGCTAGGCTATGTGCACCTTGCCTGCTACGCTTCGGAAACAATTTCATTTTCCAAAGCTCAGCATTGTTCTGAAATATATCATGTCCAACATTCCAGGGATATTCATAGCAGTGACAGGGGTTGCAGTCAGGCACTGCGAAAATGAGAAACCGAGTCAGAACGACGTTAATGCAGAGGGCTTAGACTTCCTCTGGAGACTGAGCTCCAAGTCCGCGCTCCCCTGCGCTTTTACTAAGTTACAGCAAGCAAAAAGACGGGCATCGATTCATGATTACAGGATGAGTTTTTTCATCAAGCTAACAACTGCAAGCTAATCACCTCTTAAAGTTTCTCCCATGTGTCGTCAAGTCACGCGGCCACGTGAGCCTCAAGGCATGCTCCTCACCTGGGTTTGCCTCAGAAAGGACCCCGAGAACTGTTTGCGGTCCTCGTCACACCGCTCATGACCCGCACCAGATTCCCAGATGCAGCACCTACTGTTCTCTCTTCGATTACTTTTGGCTATAGATTAAGCTTAACAGGAATTAAATTGCAGCGAGGTTAACTGCTGGGGTATCTACACTGGGGTATGTACAGACAGGAAAACTGTTTGTCATTTGATTTTATACAGTGGGAAAATCCATATAGTCCTTAAGAAAGATGCAAAATAATAGTACTACTTTAGTATTATATATCTTATATTTGCTTTGTATTATTTCTCATTTTATTACCTGTCATAGAGTTTGCATGTGGTACGAAAGAATCCAGTCCTCATTATATAAAATAATAATACATGGATTTGGTAATTACATAAAGGAAATGGAGAGCAGTCCGCTAGATGAGAACAAACGTATTAACATATGAGATATTTCCTTTTATGTCTCAGCTAGTAATCCCACAGCAAGAAACCAAATTGACTATTCAGTATAGACCCTGTACACAAAGATGTGTGCATTTTATTGTATGCACATCAACAAATAGACATAAACAAGAAAAAGAAAACCCTTAAGTTTCAACCGAAAACTGTTGAATCTGTAAACTAATTAAGTAAACTCAGCGAGTGCAAATACACACATAAATATCTAATGCATTTTGATAAATAATTAGCTAGCTATAAAGGAAATGATATTCCCATTTACAATACCATCACAAATATATTTTGAATAAGTTTAACCAAGAAAGTGTAAGATATTCATACTGAAAAGTATAAGATATTAATGAGAGAAATTTAAAACATTCAAATACATATATCCCATGTTCATATATTGGAAGAATTCATATTGTTAAAATGTTCATACCACCCAAAGATATCTATAGATTCAAAGAAATTCATATCAAAATTTCAGTGTCATTGCTCATGTAAATAGAAGTCAAAACTCTCCTCATCATATGGAATGTAGTAGAAACTTAAATCCCAAGCAATGCTGAGGAAAGATCAAAATAGACATCACTCTTTGTCAATTCCAACAATATTTTGAAGCTGTCATTCAAAACAGTATGGAACCATTTTATAAAAGTGTATAATAACAGACACACAGACCAATAGAATAGAATCCAGATCCCAGATATGCGCATACATGTATGAGCAGGTAATATGTGATACGGCAGCCAAGAAACACGATGGGGAAAGGACAGTGTCATCATAGAGGTGATGGGTGTGTCAGCCAACCTGATGGTGGCGAACATATCACAGCATGTATGTATATCAGGCGATCATGTTGTTCACCTAAGCCTTACACAGTGTTATACCAACTATATTTCAGCAATGCTAGGGAAAATGATGCTATTATAAGTTATGTGTCTCCATTTCTCCACAGTAATTCCTATAACTAAATGTTCCCTTCTCAATGCACTGTAAATTCAAATTACATACTGTTCCCAGGAATTCATTAATAATAAAGTAATTAGTAACATCTTAGTCTCCAGGGTACTGGCAGATAAATGATGCACTAATGTGTAAAGGACTGCTTCTGATGAAGATTTCTTCCTTACAAAATAATTTCTACTGTTGATAATCGTTTACCCAAGTGTATTGCTTATTAAAATAATACCAGATGGAGTGATAGATTGAGTAAGAAAGAAGCAAGAAAATTATCGAGCAATAATGGAGGAGATGAAGACAGAAGTAGAAGCAAATCCAAGGAAAAAATGGAGGAGTGGAAATATGTACTTGCAGGAGAGCAAATGGGCACTTCGCAGTTCCGTAGTCACTATTTCAACATCAAGACTGTGACTCGGTCGGCAACTTGATGTCGCGCCCTGCTAGTATGTGGGCATGACAAATATCTGCGCTGTTTTTCAACATGAATTCTCTTGGTAACTTTAAAATCTCGTAAAAGTCTCCCATAAGAATTTATTTATAAATCATTATGGATCCTGGGATTTAACAGAACTAAAACTATGACTACAAAAATATAAAGTGAAAAAGTAAAGTACTTACCAGCTTCAAAGCAATGAAAATGGGTTTTCTTAATGAAAACTAAGTAAATTGCATTTAGCACTGCAACTCTGAAGAGGAAGGATGTCAACATTCAAACTACCCAATATGGCATTTGGATCATCTCTTTTGGGCATAAATGGAGTGGGATTGTAGGTTTCTAAGAGGTTTTACTTCAATATAGGATCACGTTCTCTATGTCATACAAACAAAATACTGAGGACTTCATATACTCCCAAAACAAGATAAAAATATATGAGGTGGATCTCTGACCAAGAAATAGAAGAGCAAAATAAGAAAGAGAGCTTTATATTCTGTTACATTCTTACTGGCAACTCATGATTTATTTCATGTGCCTATGCTGTGACAATCGCTGTCTATGTCTTTTCTCCAAATTAAGGTAATTATTCAAAATATAAACCCAAAAGTAGGAAGTACATACACACATAAGTGCAGGAGTACATATGCGTGCGCACACACACACACACCAGGGAAATGAAAAGACAGATTGCTGTGGTGAAAAAAACACTTCATTTCTTTAGTCCCTGCTTCCTGTACCAGACTTATTAAATCTTCACTTTCCTAAATTAAAGTGTCAGGGTCTCCATCTTCCTTCCTATTTCCCAGTAAGTCTTTCCTTCTTATTTCACAGTTAAAAATAGCTTTAGCTTTCTATATATAGTATTTAAAGTGCGGAAAATTGAGTGGATTACTGATAATTTTTATACTACTTTTACTCACTTTTGTGTTTATAAGTTGACTTATCTGAGAATTTACCAAACAGATATGGACCCAGTAGGCAGAAAATGTCATGTTATCAAACTCGACTTGATCCCATTGGTGATTTTTGTGGAACATCTACAAGTCTCCGAATTGCTTCACCAGAGAGCAAGAAATTGTGCACTTGTTATCAACTCTATTTGTTAGTGGGAGAAGTTTTTCCTAGGGGCATTGAATCCCCACTTTGTACAAACAAAGGGACAAGCATGTTTTTAGGACTGGATGCCACTCTCAGAATGACACTAGGATTATAGTAAGAGGTCATCATTTTGAACCAGAATGGTGAACATACAGGGAGGCTGGCAAGGGGCCAACAGCTTCAAATTCAGCATTGACTATCATTCTATCTCAAGGGATTGTAGTTTGAAACCACAATTATGAGCCATTACATATCCACCAAAAATGCCAAATTTAAAGACAATGATAGATGGTGTGATGGATGAGAAGCCAACTGAACTTTTATATGCTACTGGTGAGAAAATATGTCAGTAACTACTGACTTTGAATATAGGCTTACCCAAAATCAACAATTCCACTCCTTGTATTTGCCCAGCTGAAATACCTGTTGTGGGTTACAAATCACATTGCCGACCATGTTAAGAAACAGCATCTCCTTACCACCTCACACCAGTGAGGATGGCCAACATCCAAAACACAACAACAAATGTTGGCAAGGATGTGGAGAAAAGGGAACCCTCCTACACTGCTGGTGGGAATGCAAATTAGTTCAACCATTGTGGAAAACAGTATGGAGTTTCCTCAAAAAACTCAAAATAGAAATACCATTTGACCCAGGAATTCCACTCCTAGGAATTTACCCTAAGAATGCAGCAGCCCAGTTTGAAAAAGACAGATGTACCCCGAGGTTTATCACAGCACTATTTACAATAGACAAGAAATGGAAGCAACCTAAGTGTCCATCAGTAGATGAATGGATAAAGAAGAAGCGGTACATATACACAGTGAAATATTATACAGCCATAAGAAGAAAAACAAATACTGCCATTTGCAACAACATGGATGGAGCTAGAGGGTATTATGCTCAGTGAAATAAGCCAAGCTGAAAAAGACAAGTACCAAGTGATTTCACTCATATGTGAAGTATAAGAACTGAGAAAAAAACTGAAGGAACAAAACAGCAGGAGACTCACAGAACCCAAGAACGGACTAATAGTTACCAAAGGGAAAGGGACTGGGGAGGATGGGTGGGAAGGGAGGGACAAGGGGGAAGAAGGGGCATTACGATTAGCAGATGTAATGTTATGGGGGCACGGGGAGGGCTGTACAACCCAGAGAGGACAAGTAGTGACTCTATGGCATCTCCCTATGCTGATGGACAGTGACTGTAATGGGGTTGGGCGGGGGGACCTGATGAAGGGGGTAGTGTAATCACCATAATATTACTCATTTAATTGTAGATTAATGATATCAAAATAAACTTTAAAAAATATTCTAAAAAAAAAGAAACAGCATCTCTTGTACATGGAGATGACAAACATTGTCAATGTTCACTGGTATCAGAATGGAGAAATACACTTTGGCACATTCATTTAGGGAAATAATATACCGCAATTAACATGATAGATCTTGAGTGAACCAAACAATTTCCATTTGGTTTAAAAAGTTTATTATGAATACCTCATTGTGTTTATGCACTTTTATTTACTTCAATGGCATTTTATATGTAAAAATTTTGAAAACATAACCATGTTCTACACAGTCCATACAAAAGAATAAATCAAATAATGATATAAAAGGTAATTGTTATAACATTTATTTTTATGTGGGACATAAGGAAGAGGAAAATCTCAAGGATTTTTTCTATGCTTCTGCTACTGCTTAAGAGATTTATCAAAACTTTCTATAGAACTGATATCACCTCACATGGTCAAAGCTATTTAACTGGTATTGGAGCTCCGAACTTAATTGCTGAACATTTAGTGTCCTAGGTTGCCTTTTTGGATATCATATCTGATATCTTCACTTATTTCTACTTTCGGGTATGCTAATGTCCAAGCAAACATGGGGATTTCCTGGATCCCATACACACATTGCAAATTTCCACAGTATTGAGGACCAATTGTTCCAGGCAACAGGCTAGGGTATATAACCATGTGCTGTACCCGGGTAATAAGAATTCATTGGTAATGTAGTGATGTCCTGCAACACCTAGGCAACTACCCTTCCGGGTTTTGATAAATGTCTCAAGAAGCTGAATGCACATGTAAGACTGTTCACCTATCCAGGACATTCTTGAACTTACCTTAGAGAAAGGCACAGTGGGAGCAGCCAGAGGAATCTCGTAGCACAGCTCAGGGCCATTCCACTTCACCTGTGCCGTGTCGCAGGGGATGATGGGGCTGCAGTCGGGGTCACGACAGTGCAGCCACACTCCATGCTCTCTCTGAGGATGAATGCAGCATTAAGTAAGTACGAAGGGAACAGAGGACATGTGTGTTGGTTCTGGGAAGCAAAAGGCAGTACGACAATTTTGCAAAGACCAGAAATTGAACTGCCAATGAACCAGCAGAAAGTTTTCAGTATTTCCTCCACCTTTCTCTGTACTGATGCAAGTTATGGATCCAAACTGTAAAATCGGTGCAAGACGCTTACAGAGACATATCTAAGATAATCTTCCCAGATCTACCTCTAGGACTAAGTGAGAAAACTCCTGATGTCCCCAAAACTGTGTGGCATCCCCCCTTGCAGTTTTCTGCTGCAAGGTGGTAACTAGAGCAGCAGAGCACTGAGCAACGGGGGCTCTTTATTGTTCTCCAGAGATGCTGTGTTCTCAAAAGGATGTGAAAACCCTCACATTTTCTTCCTTTTCAGTTTTGCCACACATATCATGTGTTAGCAGAAAATACATGGTAGAATAGGATATCTAAAACTCCGTCTTTGGCATGAGACAGAAAACGGAAATCCAAAGGAAGCAGTTTCCACAAAGGTGGTGGAGCCAGGAAGCCTCCGGTGAGTGAGGCCAGGAACCCTGCAGGCATTCATCCGACCCGGAGCGGACAGGAGGCCTCTGAGTGCTGAACTTGACTTGTAGATTCCTGGGCTTCTCCCTGGGTGACAAACATGGGGACTGACCCAAACAGCACGGCACATGCTACATGAGGGGGCAACAAAACCACAGCACAGAAGTGGCAGGTGAAAACCTCTGACATAAACTCACAGGATGATTTGAGCGGAAAAAAAATTTAAATAACACATTCAACATTGTCTATAAGATTAAATGAGACCCACACAGTCTTCACAAACTACAAAGAAATGTGCAGAGTAAAGTCCAGAATTACCTGGTTCATAAAGGAACCAGAAATCTTCAAGTTCCCAAGGACGAAGTAGTCGCAGGACTTGATGCTGAGACGGCACCTATCGGACTGTTTTCACAGAAACATTAAAGCAGCTTTTATAAAAATGATCCACCAGGTAAAGCTCAACATATGCAAAGGTGTAGAAAATGTAACAAAATAGAGAAATTCTAAAAAGGCAAATAAAATTCAAAATACAAGACTTAAAATGGCTTATTAGTTGAACTCTAAGAGGATGAAGATCATAGAGGAAATAAATAGGAATCTGTAAGATAGTTCACTAGAAATAATCACAATGAACATTCAGGGAAGTTTGGGAAAAACAGCAAAGAAAGAAAATCTGCCAGTCTTATTCCTTGAATCATAGGAGGAGATGATAAAGAGCTCAGGAAGAAAATGTGTTAAGAGAAATTACAGCTGAAAATAACATAAAGTTAGAAAACAGCATAAACTTACTGATGCAAGCAGCTAAGAAAGCCTTCATTAGGCTTCATATCCTTGAAATCAATCAGAGAAAAATGACATATTGTATGAGGTTAAACAATTATTCAAATAATTATGATTTTGATCTATCTGTAGAGTACTGAAGGAAGTGACAGAAAATATGAAAAATCTAATAAAATACAGTTAATCCAGAATTCTCTACCCAGGGACACACCCTCCAGGAATGAAATTAAAACACCGTGTTCCCAGAGAGAGGGACATGAACATGCTCAGCATGAGCAGGCTTGTTTCTAAACGATTCCTTATCGACTATTTCAAAGAAAATGGAAATTTCATCAAAAATGCACATGGAATATTAGAAGAAAAAAAGGGTAACAGAAAAGCTAAATACATTACATTTGCTTGAGTTTCTTTGAATAAGCTTGATGATAAAATACAAAAGATAGAATTCATTCCATAGGTTTACAAAAGTTGCAGATGTAAAATCTTAGAAAAAAACAGATATAGGTAAAATGGCTTATTTATGGGTAAAATTCTACATTCTAATAAAAATGGGAAAAAACTGATTCCAGGTTATCTGAAAAAATGAGTGTATGTCATTGTGCTAGGAACTATTCCTTTTCTTTTTTGTTAAAGCCTTACTGAGACAGAGTTGATATACAGTTTTATATTGTTTCCATATGTATCACATAGGGTTTTGACATACATATGTGTGTGTCAAATCACATGTATATATCATATATATATTCTTAAATGTTCACCACAATAAGTGTAGTTATCTCTCTACATAGAAAGAAATTAGAACATTATTGACTTTATTTCCCATGCTTTATTTCCATTCTTGCATTAAACTTATTTTACAATGGAATGTTGTACTCCTTTATTCTCTTCACCAATTTTGCTGGTCTTCCCATCCACCTGCCCATAACAACCCACAGACTGTTCTGTGTTTATAAGTCTATTTCTGTTTTGTGAGTTCATTTGTTCATTGTTTTCTGATTCTATACAAAAGTTAAATCGTATGGTATATGTCTTTTCCTGTTTGATTTGTCTCCATTGATATAATACCCTCTAGGTCCACATATATTGCTGTAATGTCAAGATTGAATTCTTTCATACGGTTGAGTTGCACACATGCCCCATATTTTCTTCCTACATTCACTTATCAAGGGACACTTATGTTGCTTCCATATCTTCATATTGTAAGTGATGTCATAATAAGCATGGTAGTGCATATATAATTTTGAATTAGTCATAGGAAACATTCTAAAAGCTGTACCCAAAATTTTTGTGTTTATCCCTGAAACCTCTGAATATGATGACATATCACACCCATAACACTGTGATCTTACATGGCACAGTTGACCTTAAGATAGGGAGATTACTCTACATTATCTATGTAGTTTCAAAGGAATTGCATGAGACCTTAAAATAAGAGAAATTTCTTATACTAGTATCAGAAGAGTAAGTCAAGAAGATGTGAAATGTGAGAATTATTTCACTCCATATTGCCAGCTTTGAATACCAAAACCCCACAAGGAAAGTGCCATAAAGTGAACAAACAATAACTTTCGGAAGTATAGATACCAATGTCCTCAACAATGAGCAAATCACATCTGTCTGCATAAACAAGGGGGCAAACATCATTTACACACAAACTATGGTTAATACCAGACTCACTGAGGAAAGACTGAATGCTTTCTCTCGAGAACAGGGAAGAGGGTAAGGAAGTCAATCTCTATGATTCCCATCTGACATGGTAGTATACATCCTAGCAGTGTAATAATATAAGAACTGTAAACAAAAACCAAGAACTACAAAGAAGGAAATAAAGGGCACCTATTCACAGATGGTATGACTGTCAATATAAAAAAATCAAGAGAGATCTACAGCAAAATTACCTCCTAGAATTAATGTCAGATTAGTAAAGTCACAGGATACAGATTTTAAACGTAACAGTGCATCATATTTCTCTGTGCTAGCAATTAGAATTTGGTAGGCAAACAATACTATTGATAATAACATAAAGCTAATTGAAATATCAGATAAGTATCTAAATAGGTTCAGAAACTGTATGATGGAAAACTTCAATTATTGGTGGAAGATACAAAGCAATGAATTAAACAGAACGGCACATCATGTTCATGGAATGGAAGAAACAACACAATAGAGATTCATTCCTCATCCCGTTGATCCACACCTTCCTCACAGTTACTGTCAGTTCACAACTGGCTTTTTATACATCTAGTCAAACTGACAGTAATGCTTATGTGGACTGGGCAATGAAACTATTGTATATGAAATAATTTTGAAAATTAGTATGGATGCATCTGTCTATCCAATTTCTAATTTACTATGGCGGTACAGTTAAGACTTTGGGGGATTAATGAAGGGATAGGAAATAGGTCAGTGGACAAACGTACACAGTCCATAAAGGATCCTTCCATATGTGGCCATTGGTTTTTGACAAAGATACTAGAAAAGAATTAAATTGAGACTGGTTGCCAAATTAATTTCAGAAGAAACCATAAAATTGTAACACTCTTAAAATAAAACACAAATAAAATTTTAATTTCCTGACTACACAGAATGCTTAAAATGACACAAAAGCAAAATAGATAAAAGGACTAAAAAAAAATACTTCATCAAAGTTGAAAATTCAATTATCTAGCAACAGTAAAGGCACAACCCAAGAAATGAGTAATTGGAATCATGATTTCATTAAAATTTAAACATCGCTCTCCGAGAGACAATGTCAAGGTAATGGGAAAACAAGCCATGAATTGGGAGAAAATATTTTCAAAAACACCAACAATGATATACAGAAGACAAATAAACAAATGAAAATATGCTCCACATCATATAACAATAGGAAAATGCAAATTCAAACAATAATGAGATACCACTCCTTGGCATACTGATAATGTCCTGTTCTGGCAAAGATATGGAACTCATTCATTGCTGGCAGAAATGCCAAATGGCACACTTAAGGAGTCTGTTTGCTCACTTGTAACAAAATTTAATACACCCTTACCTTGTGATGCAGGATTTCTGCTTATTAGCATGTACGAAAAGGAGCTGAAACTCATGTCAGCACAAAAACCTGCACACACATAATTGGGCAGATTAAATCATCACTGGGAAACTTGAGATCAACCAAGACTCCTTCCGGAAGCAGAATTGATAAATAAATGGTGGTACATCTAGATGACAGGATATTATTCATGGTGGAAGGGAAGTGATATATCAAGCCCTGAAAAGCCAAAGAATCTGAAAGCCATTTAGTAAGTTTTATAAAAGCCAATTTTGGAAGTGTACATACTGTATCATTCTAACTATAATTGATTTGTGGAGGTTGCAAGTAGCTGTGTGGGGCTGGTGGGGACTAAGTAGAACAGGCAGACATTCAGGGCTGTGAAATTACTTCATATGACACTGTAATGATGCATATAACAGCAACAATGATGCACAATTTGAAACACAGAGTCAGGGGTTTATGTTGTGTCAATATAAGTGTATCAGTAGCAAAGAACGCACCACTCTTCTAGGGGCTTCTGATAATGGTGAAGGACATGCATGTCTGAGGTTGAGGAGTATGTGGGAAATCTCTGGAACTCCCCCTACGTTTTGCTGTGAACCCAGAAGGCTCTAAAAATATTGAATGCAATAAAAAGAAACAAATAAATAGATCTCTACAAAGGATGGTGATAAGACCATGGCTTATAAGATGCAACGGAAGAAAGTCTTAACAAATCACACTCTGACGATGGACGTCTATTGAGAATGTATAAAAATTACTTTGTATTCAAGAAGTATAAAATAAATGACACCAAAAAAACACTTTACTAACATGATAAATGGATGGTAAATAAGCACATGAAGATGTTCAATAGTAATATACATAATTGAAATGCACATTTTAGATAACATATGAGACCATGTTTAAAATACAACATATGGACAATGCCAAATGATTGTGAAGATGTACATTACCTGACACTCCCACCCATTGTTGGTGGTAATGTAAAAATGCTACAGCTTCTCTGAAAAATTTCTCAGTTTCTAATGTAGAAATACACTCATGACCAGAAATCACAACCCTAAATTTGTGAGAGAAGTTGAAAAATTCTGTGAGAATAAATATCTATATGTGAATATTTATAGTCACTTATTCAGAATCATCAAAATCAGGAAACAATCCAGGGATGTTTAGATTAACAACCTGTGATACACTTATAAAAGATTAGTGTTTAGCAGTGAAAATGTGCTACTGCTATGTGCAAATACTTGGGTGAAAACCAAGAGAATTATGCAGAGTGAAACAATCAGTCCCAAATTTACATATTGTTGATTCCATGTATATGAATTCTCCACATGGCAAAACTCTAATGATGAAAGACAGGTAGTTGCCAGGGGCCAGGGATTCAGTGAGGGTGTGACTACCAAGGAATATCAGAGGGATTAGGGGAAACCATTATGATTCTGATTATAGTGGAATTTAAAAGAATAAACCAGTGACAAATTCATGGAACCATATATTAAAAAAGAATATTAATTGTAACAGTGTGAAGACACATAATTAAAAGAAGAGAAGAAGATTCCATGAGCTAGGTTTCCATGCTATTTTTTATGAATATTTACTTCAACAAAGATTTAATAATGAAAACTGTTATTTTTAATTGTCATATTTTAAACAAGAATTATGACTTTAATACTCTATTCTTTGAGGGAGAAGTGTAGAGAAGCAGGTACACCAACCAAGAGATGAATGTATAATCATAGTTAAGGAAGTACTTCTGAAAAGTAAAATGTTAAATCATAGACTTATAAAAGATATTGATTTGACAATAGAAATATTTTCTTATTACAGCTAGGAATGTAGTGGTCAATTTCCTACCTTGCTTATAATGATAACATGGAATATATACACATCAAATTTGCCATATTGCTTCAACTGAACTTTTTCTAAGATTGATCCATCTAAATACAAGAGAGAGTGGAAATTGTAATCATTAGTCTGGAAGATGTTCTTGCTGATGATGTTTGAATGGGAAGTTTTATGTTCCTAACCCTAAATTCATTGTTAAAAAGAGAGTAAGTATTGGTGGCAACTCATAATTTACCAAAATAACAAAAGAAAGTCAGACTAAAGGAGGTTATAATGTGTTTTGTAAGCCTGATGTTTGCACAAATCCTTCAGTCTGGGTATCATTATGTACACTTTAGAGATAATTATAGTAAATATAACTAAACTATAAGAACTCAGAATATACACATACCTTGGCACTGCTGGTTGCTTTTTAAAGATCTGTCTCAAATGAAACAATATGTTCAGGACTCCTTGCCATCTGAGGATGCCCAGATAGGTCAAACCTTTGAAATACAAATTATTTGGATATTTTAAAAACTGTCCTCACAAAACATTTCTCAAAGAGGCTCAGTGTAGCTCCCATGCTCTTTCCTCTTTCCAGGTGTTAGGACCCTGATGCAGTGGGCAGGGCCACAGTCGACTGAGTGCACATGGCTGGGGCTGAGACAGGGACTGTGGGTGTAGTCAGAGCAGGGTGAGGGCCTACAGAAAAAGCAAGGCAAGATATTTGCAGTCAGAGCACTGTAACTACATGCAAGGAAACCCCCTACCAAAACTCTGTGTTAAACATTAAGCCCTAGTGTCGTTCTTCAGTGAGACCAGTTAATATTCCACAGATAAAGAAGAGTAGCACGCTTTTATTACGCTAACGATTTGTAATCATGTGTAAGATTGACTTTAGCATGCTAAAAGGCCCAGGCCTATGTGTTGTCTTTCCTCTTTCAGATCTGATGGAGTGCTTTTGCAAACTTGGCAACTAATTTAGCAATCAGACCCAGCTGTAAACAACATAATAAAAGGCAAGAAAGATTCCACCTTAAAGATAAGATTGCACTTAACTTACTCTTTAGCAAACAATGCCTCAGCATACCTTGGGCTTGGGCTGAGCAGGTGGCCTTGTTTCATATGCTCCTAGACCAGGACGCAGGTGTCCCAAAAAAAGTCGGGCAGAAAATTCCTTGTGTTAAGCTAATTCTAGATATTCAAACACCACTTAGCAGGTCCACACACCTTTCTTCATGTTCTCGAAAAATCCTCATCTGCCTATAAAACCCCTGCACAACGCACCACACCAGACTCTCTTGTCCCCTCCTGGTGTGAGCTGGGAACTCTGTCCTTTCACTTTATTTCTAAATAAAAGCCTGTACCTTGCTCTCCTGCCTTGAGTGTTTGCTAAGTTCATTCTTCGGCTTCATGAACAAGAACCCCGGCATCATTTTGGGGGCTATGTTGGATGTCTGCATGGACAGATGGAACTGCCATGCTTGCTTTGATTCCTGAGAAGTAGAGCTACGTGACTAGAAGACTGAGGAGAAACCTGTGGGAGCTCACGTGCATGGTCATGTTTGACAGTGGTATTTCACGCATTTCTTTTTTTTTTCTAATGCTTTTGTGTTTTTATTTTTGCCCACTTAGTTTAGATAAACATAAATTTTCTACCCCATACATGCAATAATCACTTATTTCTCAAGATGTATTACTAGTGTAATAGTGGCTTCTTAGAGTAAAAATAAATTTATGAGTACTAAATTTAATCACTTGGCAAAAACAAGACCAGCCCGATTTCAGAAATGTTGAATGTGAAAAAAGAAGTGCAACTTACAATTGAGGTAATACTATAGAATACATCAGGGCTAATTATCTTCACAAGTTTTATCATAGGCTTTACAGACACCTTTATATATTGTGCTTTTATTTATATATTATATATATGTATGCATTTTAAAATTTCAGTAAAAAATGTTCCATTAGTAGATATAAAACCCACTTACATTATTTGCCTCAAGAACTTATTGAGTGTACAAAGCAAGGCTGAAATTCACCATGCATTTATGTCAGAGGGGATTAAATTCAGAGGCACTATCTGTGTGTTCATTAATTTCTTTAGTGTGGAAGAAAAATATCTAATTTTGCTTAAGTAACACTCTTTGATATATTTTTTAATGAAGTTTGGTTGATATACAATATTACATTCATTTAAAGCACACAGCATAATGATTTGATGATTACATGCATTATTAAATCCTCACCCAGCTAGTGTAGTTACTGTCAATGTAGAAATTGCTACTGAACTATTGACTATATTCTCTTGGTGTTTAAGCAACATTTTTGAGTGTATTCTTTGATTCAAGGGTATCATGATTTCCAAATAACAATAATTAAGCAAATTCTAGCAGAGGAGAGGAAAAGTGGATTTAAAGGATATAGGAAGAAATGAATAGGCATTTCTTGATTATAATAGGGTATCCACTTCCCTTGTCCAACGGCCTAAAATGTAACACAAAAATAAAATTGAAGTTAAAATCTATTTCATAAAGTACAATACAAACAATTTAAAGACTTAAAAAGAGATTACAGATCTAATGCATCAGTAAAGAAATTTTTAAAACTGAAAAATGGCTCACATAGATGTTCACATAGCTGAATTTTCAGGATACATAGAAATAAAATGTTTCCCAATGAAAACATTGGGTAAAGTGAAGAGTTTCATAGTCATAGGGAGACTGAATAGAAATGTAGGCATGCGGCTGCATTGTTAAACTCATTTTTCTCAGTGCCATTTTTTTGTTCATTTG